>DWDX01000307.1:0-29823 GCA_018245675.1 Agara michaeli
ATCATGATTCAAAGGCATGCAACTGCTATTCCTATAAATCCTATCCTGAGGTGATATCTCGCTGGTCACAGACTACAAAGACCACCAAATATCCCGCTTGTTACTTTCATAACAAAAAAGACATAACCAAAATAACTAGAATACGTGTTGTTTATGTATAGTTCTTTGTATGGAGGTTACAAAAAAAATACGATCAGTGCGTGCGCAAGCGCAACTAACGTAGCTACATCTATAAACATTTATAATTTGTTGCATGCGAATAATTACTTAAAAAGCAACACAGTTTTTTATATTAATGTTATGTCATATATTTAATTAACACGGAATGAGGTATTACATTAAATGTAGCGGTGCATTTTATTTTTACGAGCTAAGAATGACGTTCGACCGGATATTCCCAGTGTCTCAGAAGCTCTTCCGGCACTCGATCCTAATTACAGATAGTGCAGCCGCCCGTCTCACATCTCGTTCATCTCGTGAGCGTCTGTCGCTGGTGACAACAATGCAAGTACCGTCAGCAGCAATGGTTAATAAAAGTAAATGAAAATCATAGTTGTGTTATGAATAGCTCACTAAGCTGCTAAATTTGAGGCGTTATATTGCATTTTAAAGCGTATGTTAAGCAGAAATGTGATATTCTACCCATCCTTTAAGAAGTTATTGGTCGAAGTATTAGATTCGAATAAATGTTAAAAATCCTACATATGTACTTTTAGATGGAAATAGAAGCCCAAGAGACTTTTTGACAATATAGCTTGCTTATTATTTAGTTTTGTTATATAACAATACTATAATTTTATTTAATACCGTTCGAATTAAGTACGTAAAATAAGTCGGGGCATTTTGTATTTAAAAAAAATTATTAATTCTCTATAAAAATGACGATAGTTAAAAGCAAGAAATAAAATCGGTAGATTAAATGTGTAGTGTATGATTAGTAGGTGTGACAAATTAACAAGATATGATTCGGGCACAATTGGGAACCTGGGAAATGAAAATAGGGTACTTCTTATCCCGATATTGATACGGGATCAAAATCCACGCAGGTAACGCCGCGAAGCACAGCTATCGATTAATAAAAACGATATATCAAAATCCCTGAAAATCCTGTGAATTTAATAAACTTAAATCTAATCGTACCAGAATTTTCGTTAATCCAATACGCTATCAAGTTTTCAAAATAATAGATGTCGTATATCCAGCTGCGTTGGAAACTATGCGAGTACTCGTAGGTAATTCCAATCACTATTCAAATCGATGCAAAACGAAAGATTAATTGATGTCAGCCCGACCGCAGCGCTGCATGCCACGATTATGAATAACATTTACAAGTATTTCTATATTTTATGGATCACTCAGAAATCACCTGTAAATTGGCATTTTTTCACCGACAATCTTCTTGCGTTATATTGCAATTATTTGTGTTCCTTCTCGTATCAAACAAAAGCGAGCTTCGCTATTCTATTTTTCTAAGAATTATGATTAGATAAAACGTCGGTGGAGTACGAAACTTAATTTAGGAATACAAAACAAAACTTGTAAGCGGGCGAGCTAATATAAACTGCATACATATAAATCTATCAATGGTGATGTCGACTGAGTAAATTAATTCCACTGAGCTACGCATTGCGTTTTGCTAGTTTCTTTCTTAATAAGCCAATTGCTGTCAGCGTCGGGCTCGCCTACGCGACAGGCAGAAACTGATTTCAGAATAGACTCCGTCGCAATCCCACGATTGATTCTAATTAACGATAGCAGTATTTATTGGAGCAGTTCGCAAACGAACCTAATTGATTTCGCTGCTCTGCCAATGTCGTATACACATAGACGGCTTAAATGACTATTACTTGCCATCCGTCAATTAATATTTAACTACGCTCGCTGATTATACGCATTGATTGGATTACTTGCGAGAATTAATAAGACCTGCTAATCGAGGAAACTGAAACGAGAGTTTTGTTTAAGTATTATTTTCAATATCTCCAAAAGACTAACAATAATAGACGTAATCCGAGTTCACTATAAAGTTAATAGGATTCGATTCTGTTATATAATTTACACGTGTACGGATTGACTACGTTATCATATGTCGAAGGTCGACTAGACCGATTAATTATGAGTAAAGACAAAAAGCAATTATTGTCGATCCAGACTTGGTTACATTAAAATTGCAATCAGGATAATTTGCACACGTTAACGAGCGGACACAATCATCCCTTTAATTAAGCCGTGTCCGTGTGCCGTATCATCCACCTGCCTGCTAATATATGCATCGGCTAACCCTAAGCTGTTAGAACCAAAATTTCGTCTACACTTGCCAAAACAAATGAAAAGAACTGTAATTAGAAGACTTTGAAGTTTGATTGAATATACATACGCCCTAAACAAATAAGCAAAGATAATAATTACTTTTGCCAGGTTGACTCTAATACACTTATGTTTGCATATTTTTAATTGAAAGGCTTCTTTTTAATTGATTTTTAATTGATTGACTTCTTCAGTTTCGTTGCTGATCAGTAGAATCCACAGGTGTTCTGTACTACAGCAAAGGTCTGTTTTCACGAAACACAAAAACCTCTATTTATGTAATTATTGAGCTTTGTTTCATTGCTGACTGATAATGAATATTTTATGGGAATTAATATACGTTTTTAAATCAATTTCATGTCATAGAAAATCACAGTTAGTAATCCTATTAAGATACTCAAAAATTAAATAGTTCAACAAAGGAATTAAAGAAATGTTAGACGATAATTAGGTTATTTAGTCATTAAAACATAGGTACCTATGTATTATTAATATTTCATAGATCTTGTCGGTATATAACGACATTTCGAAAAGAAAATTTCAAATTAATAATCTGAAAATACCGGGAATCATATGCTTTATAGAATTTGGATGTGCGGGTAATTAAAGCCAAGCGCCGTAATAAGAGGCCGCTGCGTACACTAATTAAGCGCCAGTGTTCCAAAAACTGTATACCTAACTCTCCCAATTAGCAATTACCAACGTCATCCTACAGTTTAATCCGTATAAAAATTTGCTACTTGCAAGAAACGTATTCTAGCATACGATTATAGATAAAAACAAACGTAATTAGGTAATTATCCTTATTTAGTTCAACGGCACACTGCCACAAATTGGTTTAGGTCGCGAATACGTCATTTATTATAAAATACACACATTGAATACATTGTAATAAAATATCCAATGTAATTTCATATATTCGTATAATCAAATCAAGCCTATCAAAGTCCAATAAAAATACCGTAGCCTGTTACTCATTAGTTAGAATGTACGGACACAGAGCGATACTCGGTAAAATTAGTTTTGGTAACCATTCCGCCTCCATAAATATAATTGCGTTCCACTTATTGCCCATAAAGGGAAGGGAACGTGCGAACGGCCCTGTTGCAAAATTGTACAAAAGGAAAGTAATATTAGGTGGAAGTAGACGCACTGGTACTCGGGCATGTTTCGGTGACTGGAGCGGGCTTTCAGATAAATTATTTATCAACTGTATAGCAATTTTCTTTATGACTCCTCCGGCGGAGCAGAGCAATTTACTCGTGAAAGAGATGCGTAAACTTGCAAGGACTTCCAAATTGAGAATGGAACAAAGAGGCCAGTAAAAGATTTCAATGGGGATACTAGAAAAAAAATTAGACTCTGTACCGGCAATTGACTGAAACATTTACGACAATCTCGTTCTCTGACATTTAATAGAGCAAATGGCATTCATATATCTACGTGAACGTCTTTTTATCGCGGCGCTATTTTGAATTAATGAAGAACAAACAGAGCTACAAGAGAATGCACATGTGTCTCATTAGTTACTTTTGAAATGAAAACACAGTCGCGCGATGTTAATTGACTACGATTCAGAGAAGCATTATTCAAACATAATTAAAATTTGTTAGTCTTTTTAATGATGTATCGAGTGACAACACTGAAGATCAGCTATTACGAAAACCAATATAATATAAACCGTAAGAACTTTCTAAGGCAAATATTAATAAAACTAAAATATGATACATAAAATGTTATATTTTACAACAGTATTTAGTCATTAATTTGAAAGTAATTTATATAGAACAAGTAAGGAAAGACCAGCGCGCGCCTTAGCCACTTCCAATTTCCGTAATTGTGAATTCATCAAGGAAATTGACTGGCAGCTAGCGCTTCGGAATCTACTATTTATTTTTAGTATACTCTCACGCAAACGAATACAATTTTTGTGTTAAAAAATGAATCAATCTTCTCTCGCTGTCAGGAGCTTTCAGTCAATTTACACGTGAACCATTAGTGGTGTCATTGGAAGTGCACATACAGAAAGCAAATAACTATTGTATCAACTGGTAACTCGCCAACCTGGTCGTGATAAAACATTCAATCTGCACCACTGTGTCTACCTGGTTAAAAGTGTCGTAGTGAACGTATCCGCCTTTAACGATGTAGCAGACTAGCACACAACTCTAATTTTTCATCTTCCTCCTCAGGGTCAATAACGTATTTGTGGAAGATCAAACTTGAGATATATCAAAGTGTATTGTCTGTGACCACCTACCTGTTACCATCTGATAATCTACATACACGTTAGGTAGATTATCAGATACGTACTGCTGCCAGCTCGTTCGCTACTGTTAAAAAAAAGATTCCTTATTTTATTTATTTTTCATAATCTCACGTTTATTGTAATAAAATTAATTGAAACAATCAAACAGCAACGTAATAAAACCCTAATACGTATTAGATTATTAACTTTATAGTCGTACAATAGCGAATCTGTGATGAGACGGTGTGAAGCTCGCCAGTAAATAAAAAGCTGCGGTATTCGGTGTAATTGATGGCGAGCGGCAATCAAATTAGGGTCCGTCGCGGGTAATCGGCTGAAAGCTGCCCGACAGAGAGCTTTTGTAGGTTGGCCGAACAACGAACGACCGCCCGTAGGACTTAATGCGGGAATTTTCTGTCTACCTACCGAATTGTTTTAAGCACCGCATTTTTACATTCGAGACTCTTAAAAATAATTCTTGTCCCCAGCGGACAATATATAAATATTTAATAAATATATATCATGTACATAAGGAGACATTTGTACAATAAATAGAAAACGTACACAATTATGTTAGCACCATACTTAACCAATTCATGGGTTATGTGATAATAATTAAATGTTATAAATCAAATACTGAAGTTTTATCTGGGAATTTTTATTTTTGAAATAGAGTGGAACAATCTAAATTTTCAAGAATATCCTTTTACATATAAGTGTTATTATAGTTTACAGATTATAATTTGGAATAGAATGGCCGTATGTGAATTTTTTTCAAGATATTATAAAAAATTAGTTATCTTTAACAGTAAGTAATCATTAATGAACGGGAAACATTAATGTAGCATAAATATCAGTAACAAACATACTCACAAACTTTCGCATTTATAATATTAGTAGGATTAGTAGGGTAGTAGGATGTTATACGAATATAAATAGGAATGAGTAATTTAATTGCCCACTGTACATAACAAGTATAAGGCGTAATATAATATAGTCAAAGTGCGAAATGCAGAGCGGTTTGGTCAGGACAACGAGCCGTCATTAGCGGTCCAGAACCGATCCCGGTCGCAGCATCCGCCTTCCGCTCAGCTTTTATCATAATTTAAGTTTTCCATTAGCTGTAATTGACGCGAACATCGTTCGTCGCTTATGGCTACCCCGGATCGGTGCTGCGATTGTTATTTTTGGATAGATAAATATTTTCTATTTTCAAAAGGTCTTACCGGCCTTGTGCGTTCTTAATTGACAATCCTATTAATAATTAATAAGAATTATGGCACATTGCTTTTATCTTAATGCGGCTTTTAATGGGGCATTTGTATTCGAGAGAATATTTCGATATAATTTCCAACAGCGCAACTGTCTGACTAATGGAAAAATATAATGTAATTTACTAGTGATGTATGAATAATTCAGCAGATAATGTTTCACGCACACTTCCTTGGATATTAAAAATGTAATTCAATTAATAAAGTATGATACCTGTAATTGTGAAGGCAGCAAACATAGATAGAGTTTAACAAAGAATGAGTAGTTGGAAGTCAGAGTCGGTTGCGGAACGACGCGGCAAGTTTGAGCGGGATCCGAGTAAAACGACTATAACTACACAATACAAATTATTAAGAGTGCTTGGCATCACGGGAACGCTTTCAGAAGTAATGAATTAGAAAAGTTGCGCAGCACTCACGCGGATTGAGCCTCGCTCGGCGTCGGCGTCGCTACAACATTACTTTAATTAAATCTATTTGAACAACAAACTTTAATTAAATTTCATCCAGCAGTTAGGCGTCGCGGAGGAATAATCGCGCAATTAGAGCGGCCGTGAGCGTCGCCTTACACGCTCCCAGTTAATTAACTCACTTGGGCGACCTATCCGACTCCGCTGTATGAACACAGTGACGCATACTGAACCCGCTACACCAACACTAATGTGTTAAACACTTTATAAACTGTTTATTATTGAAATTTAATTGCAAGCCGCTTATCTGTTTGCCAGAGTTTTTTAAATTGACGACTGCAACTTATTCCCGGATCCAATTTTCCTGAAGCATAATTAATTCCATAGGCAGATGTCACGAGTGAAGTGAGACCTTCAAGAGACATTAACACCATCTATACTAGACTCTTTTAAATAATGTTATTTATCTAGTATCTACTAAAGGTGCTGATAATTAGTCTTATTTATATGATTTTGATAAAATAATAAGTCAAGCCTCTGAAGTTTTATATATATCGATTATCTTATCTCCTTAGACATAGTATAAATACACATATATTTTAAAAAATTTCACTACGTTTATAAAAATAACGTAAACCGATTTTCACCGGCATGACATCAATTTTTTTTCAGTAGATACCTGGTCATGGCAACCCAGTAAGTACTTATCCATTTCATGAAAACTAAATCGTACATTTTGCATACTTTAATGTCATCATTCATCTCAATATAGAATTCTTTCATAATAATCCTAATATCTAAATAAATCATAAATGTCCCATCAAATTGAGATATGACTCTTCAAAAGATGTCATATGTGTTTCTGTCATTACTCATTTTTACTGTCCGAGTACCTTAAATCCCAGCCGACTTATTCGATTAATAAACATACTAATATAATGGAAGCTACGTCGCATAAGGCATATTCATTGTACAACTTTAATAGTTGTCTATTCTAAGTTTCTTATACTCTTAATGTTATTTAGACGACCATTCAGGAACGCGCGAATAACCCAACTTTCTCTATTTGAGTATAACTATATAAAGACTATACAAAGAGTAAAACTGTAGTGGTCTGGTGTTTAAATGCATATGAAACGTCTACACCGATTTTTTACATCATCAGTACCTGCATTGCTGTGTCTTAATTTGATTAATTTAAAGTAGGTACAGATGTATTGATAAAAGACGCGCTGACATTTAATCGACAATGTAATAATGTTTTAGTGAATAATCTCATAGTCAAATATCCAAACAGTAATCTCATCCCAGAGTGGTCTATAAATTGGATTGTTAACTGAACTTCATGTGGTCAGTCTATTTTGTGCTTTTACAACATAAAGAAAGTAGGTATACAATGATATAAATTCGTATAACGGAAATCTTACGTTTGAGTGATTATTTCACGTAAATGATAAATACCTACAGCACAAGTATGAAACACCTAGCTAATAATCCGAAGTACTAATGTATAGCGAATCTACTAAGTGTTCGCCTGATCCATTATGCGCACATCGTAACGTATAAATAAAGGCAAAAACTCACAGGATCCATTAAAAGTATTGCTGCGAAGCGTTGATTAGCGTGGATAAGCCAGAAGTTGTATTAATACAGTTTTTAATTATTTTTGATAGAGCTTTCCATGATTATTGGCCATTTTCCTCTAAAATTAATAGGCTTTAAAAGAACGAAAACAATTAAAGAAATACATATAATAGTCAAACGTTTATGAAATTGTACTTTTAAAATTGTCGTCATTCCTAATTCTGCTTACCCGACGACAGCCAGTAGTTTTCAGATTGCCGTTGACAATTTGTTTTCCGTTTAAAGACAGCTGCAAAAAACCTGGTAGCATTCGTAAGTCACCGCAGACGAATCCGACCAGAGTAGCAACATCTGCGACTGTTCTTGGACAGGACTGTAGGATTGGATTGCACGTCACTACAAGCACATTAATGCTTCGGAAATTTCTTTCTTTGAGTCTTTTGACAGTTGTCTTATGTTTAACATTCGAAATCGCGGCAATGATAATGAATTTAATGAACGCAATCGATCGTCATTCTTGCCCTTATAATCATTTGATGCACGTTTAAATATGCAATATAATTGTTCGCCTGCAATTTATATTATCTTCCAGTAACTAATTTCGTCTGACTTAATGATGATAACGATTAGCAACCGATTAGTCTGTTAGGAATATTTACTGCACACCAACTTCTCATATTAAACTTGATGATTATTTCCTATGAAAAATAACCAGGACTGATTTCTCACTGTGCGTTTAGTACCACAAAAACCCGCATAATAATTTTCTTCCCCCAACCCAGGTCTACGGTATACGTTCAGAAAGAAATTAACGCATTTTACATAGTCTAGTCCACTGTGAGCTTTCGTTGACGAGCACTTCCGTAAGAGAGTGGGCGTTATAAAGGAAACCGAGCGCGCGCTGACCGGGCGCCACCACTGGCTTTGATTTGACGCACACTTCAACGTTCTTGCGACATTTACTCTTTTTTGTATAAAACTACCACTTAAACACAGGAAAGACCATACGAAAAATGTGTGAGCAATGAAAAATCTTGGATCTAGCAAGACCTGCGCACATAATTGCACTGCTTCCTATAAACCAAAGACAATTTCTGACGATCGTTCCAATGCATGCTTAATAAAGACACGGAAAGTAAGATTTACTTTCTGAATTCAATTATAATATTTAAACGTCAAGCTGGTTAGGAATATAAAGTTACGAAAAATCCAATCAGGCAAGGACATTATTGATTTTTATCGTTGATTAAATCACTCGCAAAATGAGCAAAATATACTTAACTGACGTATTCGGAAAGTCATAAAAATCAAAAGAAACGAGTTCTTAAAATGTCCTCGTATCTTTTTACTGCATCGAAATTTATTAGTCGTAAATACTATCTCAGTGTATGTGGTTTTAATGCAACGATTGGACTCATTTTACAATTACCTTCACTGGTATAAATTGAGTGATCAGATGACAAGTTAGGTTTAATATAATTGGCTCTTAAGATAAGTGCTCGGTAAATGTCGCGGACATTAAATGCGTTTTGTAATCATTATATTTCCAATGTGTATGTTACTGGAGATATTAATTTAAGCCTTTAAAACTTATAGTCGAGAATATTGTTCAAAATTTCATAAAATAACATGTAAATGAAGTAAATATCATTCATTGCCACAGCTATAATGATCTGAGCTGATCACGCTACCGAATCGCTGTATTTAAGTTTGATAAGTATGAGTATAAAAGACATTGCTACTTTCCGGAGACCATTGCATCTATGACTGATATTTTTCGAGAGAATTACGGTCACAAAGAATGGTTTTTGAAATATATTACAGGTACAAGCTTATAATCCTATCAGCCTCTAGTGTTCCAGTGCCGGACACAGGCCTCTCCTAAAATGTTTGTCATTAAATATCATTAAATAAGTAAATGTAGGATATTAAAGGGCACAATTTTGTTACACAGCCCCTTTTTGCTTAAAAAGGACTCAGACCATAAGTATTTGTTACTGAAATAATAAATAATATACATTATTAGATTTTGAAGTAAATGAATTCGTATACTGAATGTTAATATTAAATGCTGATACTGACTAATACTAACTGCATTTATATTAGCATCTAACTGAATTAAAATTGCTAACAGTTCTATTCCTGCAATCCTTTCATCAGTAAATAGGGACCAATTAGTATATACTTATTAAAACCTGTTACCAACTGAATTCACACTAGCATTCATAATATTATAGCCCTAATACAGGTTGGTTGCAGATGTCCATGGGCGACGGCGGCTACTTGTGATTGCTGCTTGCTCGTTTGCTACTCTGCAAAAAATCCTAACAATATTAAACGAACTAGAGAGTACGGCTGTTGCACACGCATACCATACATTGCAGAACTTATATAGTATTCTTAAAGCCTATTTACGCTACATTAAAATTAATCATTCGTTTTTATATGCATGCTATTTATATAAAGTAGTACCTACACAGCTTTACATTCAAAGGAACCGTTTATTTTATCGAAGCACTTAATTATTTCCGATACAGTTTTTGCTCCTTAATCCTTGTTAAGAAAACCTACACAGTTGTGGGACGAGTTAGTTGGCACCATGTACGCATTTAATTAGAAACGGCTTATACGTCACTACTGTTATGTAATTGAATACGTTCCGATATGCCCCTAATCCGCTGTTTAACGTTACGCACTTTGGATTTAGATAATCAGATTAGCTGTAAATTGAAACGCTATCATACTTGTAAATGGCGAAATGAAACAGGATGTCTTAAAAAATATCAATTTCAATATATTATAGACGGGGAATTAACTTAAAATTCAATAAATATTTTAGACAACTAATTAATTCTAAATTCTCTGTAATTTATTTGATCTGCTGTAAGTTATCGATATGATGATTAAATAATACATAATAGTTATCCGGGTATTAAATAAACTATTTAATAAATAAAAAATATAATTAGCTGACAGTGGGACTGGACTTATCAGTATTAAATCGGTTCGATGTAAGTAAATAAAAAATGAGGAACGTAAGCGCGTGAGCGCACTGCATCAAGATGGACGCCATAAGGCTGCGTGCACGTCGCTGTCCAATGTGCCCGCGGCATTATTGCTCATACATTTACAATGGTTAAAAGATTTTTCCATATAATGAGAATGCAAGGTTTATTAATTAACATGCATTAATGTTTACGTTTTTATCAAACTGACTAAAACGAAATACGAGCAATATTTGAATATTCATAAAGTGAGTTTGATTTTATGTTAGCGCATTGTGACGACATATGCGGTGGCGCCCCATCCAACCTCGAACTCACGGTAAAATAAAACGGTCTTATCCTATGTGAACCGTCCACACTGACGGGCTTATCTCAGCAAATGACAAATTATTAGGCACTCGCTGCGTGGCTCATCAACCATTTAGGTTTTGTTGATTGACTAAAAGACACTGTTTATATACGTATATTCATTTGTTGGTAGTATGCTAATTATTATTAAATCATTAAATTGAAACAAATATTTAAAACATTCCATACTTATTAAAATGTTAGTTACATATTACTGTAGCCGATCTGATTTTAATTTTAATTTAATTAAAATATAGGTACTTAGCCTTAACTAACCTACACACCGAACACATTGAAAAACAAACCCAACGATATAAATAATACAATTATAGGAAATTTAACGGACGTGACGAACGAAAAAAAATAGAATGGACGTTGATTGAAAAATGCGTGTGTTATGTATTTATAAAAAAATCTTTTAATAAAAAGATCTATCAGTAATAAATAGCGACACATTAATCTTATTGCCCTATTACCAAGAAACTGTATACGCTATAAAAATATTTCTCTTAAAAAAGATGACAGGACCAGAGACATAGCAGAGTTTTTCCGCGCTCTAAATTCATTAGAAAACTTGCGCACGCGCATCCGTCGCATACGCACGAATGTCGAGCGACGCACATACCGACTTTTTGCGCGCCACTCTGTCTAACGAGATTGAAATAATCACTCGCCTTCCAAAGGAGACTTTGGTTCGGAGAATCAAAAATGTCTAATGAATGATACTTAAAAGTCTGTGTTCTTCCAGAACATAAACTTTTAAGCAAGCATAAAAATCTTGCGATTACAAATAACTTATCAAACTTTCACTGCAAAAGCTTTATTTAGGCTTAAACATATCCGGCAGACGAGTTGACCAATGGAACATGGTCCAGACTTCTGTGAATTGCGGGAGATAAGTGCGTAGCAGTAGGTACGATTTAAAAGGAGTTGTAGATTAAATGCACATAATTTATTCCAACTTTCTCAAAATATATTTTTTTAAGTGAAGTAAATTAATTGTAGGTACAAAAATTTCGTTTATTCTTTTAATTACTAAGTTTAATAATTATGCTAATTGAAATACATACTATTTAATTACTCATCTCATAGAGTCTTAGACGGCTAGACTAAGATTAAATAGATAAAACGCCAAAGCGATTTCAATCTATCAGCTACATAAAGTTCTATTCTACGTTATACAAAGAAAGCAAAAGCAAGCCGTACCGCCTGCACTCTCACAACATAATTGCTATAATACTAATATAACTTTTCCTTGGATGCCCTACCATGCCCTTACTTTACAAAGTCTTAGTTGACATAACCAATTAAAGCTCTCCAAAACGGGAGAATCCAAGTTTTTGCAATCCGCCGGCGTACCTTGCAGATGCCGAAGATTTTGGGATATGTTGAGTATTCGCGGAATAAGCCACTGCGCTTCTCGTCAATTAGAGTAACCTGTTTATTTAATGTTAATATAAACAACAAACTATTACATACACTCCTATTCAACAGTTAGCCACGTCAATATAACTCAAAAACGCCACTAAGGCGTTGTTGCATGCTCACGCTGTTTATAAGATAACATTTATTTTTTCCTAGGAGGAACAGAGAGAAATGGAAACAATATAAAATGAAAATACAGGATCAGTGGATATGAAGCTTTTTTATGAATATTGGACCATGAAAACAAATATTACCTTCTAGTCGATAAATCAAACAACAAACATGTAAAAAAATAGGTATAATTAAAAACAATTATTCTTGTCTAAAATCGATAGAACGCAATTTTTGTTCATTAAAGAATAATTTGAGACTACATATGTTTCATGATATGGTAAATGAAACCGTAATGATTATAGTAATATAGCTTGATAAGCTACGTAGTGACCCAACTATATGCGCGTAATGCGTCCAACTGCCGGTATGGTATACATGCGAATGGATGAATGGATGAACATACAGACGGTGTGCACCAGGACCTTGTGAGTAAGGGTGGACACGCTACTGATTGCTACCTCAATTGGGTATTATAAACTAGTCCGCCCATGGGAAATTTGTAACGGGGAAAACCGAGTCATCAAATAGTAAAAATTCTGTATTCCAAGTACTTCTTTTGTAATAATATTTGCATATTTTATTTAAAAGTCTCATACGAATAGACAGATGAATACAAAGAGAAAAAATAACCTAAGCGTATTTTCATTGACGACGATGCTACAAAAAGTTATTTTATGTTAGGAATGTAACACAAATGAGCTTTAATTTAATGATCCAGTGAATAATAATCATAAAAGTTTACATGAGAATACCTATGTACTGTGAAATCATGTCTAACCATATCTTTATCATCTTATGTATGCATACCGATTTTGTATGTCATATTTAAGGCATAGAGCATCTTTCGATAGAGTTGGTCGTTTCCCTTTTCACCTCTTCGCACCTATTTAGACAAATAAGGGGTCTCTTTTAAAGGGAAAAGCTTACATGTCATTATAAAAGTAGCATCACATACACAAACTATGCGATTGGAATGATTGGTATAACTTGAGTGGCTAAAAATATCATAAGTGGATTAAAAAATATCATGAGTACATAAGGTGAAAAAAAAAATGTACATGGAGCAAAATAAGATAACAATATTAAAAGCAATACAAGGTCTGAGATAGTGAAACAAACAAAGCTTCCTTCTTTATAACATATACATAGAGCTGTGCAATAGGAGTGGCGCATGATTAGCGGTGGACGCGCGGCTGATTGCTAGCCCAATTGGGTCTTATCCGCCCGCACATGGGAAATATTTTTAATCAACACCTCCATTGAACTTACGAGCGGTGGTACGTGAGCTCGGCGTACAGGATCGTACTCGACGGTAAGCGAATAAATCACCCTTAATTCTGACATGCATGTTGTTGTACGTTCATCTGCTATACGTAAACTAAACGGTGATCTATAACATAATCCACAAGACCGTATGTTATTCAAATTAATGCAGTAAACACAGACTAGAGATATTTGAGGGGGTTCATTATGTATATAAATACATAGAGAAGCGGCAACTATTATGAATATGTAATTTCTTACGATTCCATTGCTACAATTATATATTGGATAATAAAATTAAATAATCACTTAAAGGTTGGTCATCATTTTCAATGTAAAAGATAAAGGGTCGTTAAGGTAAAAGATAATTACTTAAAATCGGACTTCAAAACCTATTGTTATCATATAACTTCTAAAAAATGTCGCAAGATGTTAAATATCTTATCTGTCTTAACTTCTTTTTTTAAAGTTGAAGTATTGCACTTGGTATAAGTTTTCAGAGTAAGTAAATAAATAAAAATGTAACCCTCAACTTTTTACTATAACTTATTACTTTATGACATGTTTCATAACTATATTACATTTTTACAGCAATAAATAAACCGTACAAATAATCTTATTCAATAAAAATCCGCCCCTGGACGGTGGAGGTGCGGCGAGCGGGTGGCGGCGGGCGGCTCTTGATTGGCGCTATGAATGTGAGCAGATTGCATCGCCGCTTCCGCCGCCGCTCCCGCTCTCGCGCTCGCCCACACTGTGCACCATATTTGTTTCAACTAAGTAGCTGACAATGAATTACACATAATAAGTATGTACCTAATTACATTGAATTTAAAATAAATATTAAAACAAACGTACACTCGATACACAGGTATCTAAACTTTAATAACGCGCAATAATAAATTTTTAAGACGTTATTGTAATGAAGATGTCTTTCACTTATGGTAATGCGGGTCACTTGATGCAACTGATCGAGGAATAAAGCATATTTAATGGCGATGCTAATCTGCACATTAGTAGATATAGTTGGGTAAAAGTATTGCGGATTATTTATAACTATCGGGGTAAACCGATTAAACTGCCTTTCGGTACAAGTTATATTTTATGGTGACTATACCTATATAAAATAAGTTATAAAATACCTAAACACAATTTATACTTATAATTAAAATGTTAAATAACCTAACAACATTTTTATATTACGTCTTAACACGTACCCGTTCAATATCAATCTTCCTTACAACTTTATTGTAAGTATATGTTTTATATGGTAGAGAATTTCAGAACAAAATGAAGTCTCATATCAGACCGGGTTAAAATTATGAAGCTAAAACTGAAGGTTATTGAAAACGTGACTTACATTTATATAGGTCATATGGTATGAAATTTTGTACTTACAGACGGCAACAGTATATTTTTATCATTAATATTCTTCGTTTATATTGTTAGAATAAGGGTAGGCTGTTTTATATTTTCCATACAACAAAGAAAGAGTCCCTTAAAAGTCACTACAGAACACGAGTCAAACATATCGCATGTCAGACAATTTTATTGAAAAAAAAACAAGAATATAATATAAACAACTGTAGTAACAAATAAATATAACGCGTGGTAATAAAAATAAATGGAGCTGATATGGTAATTATATTATAAGAATATCGTTTGTTTTTTCTGGTTGAATCTTTATAGCCTTTCACTACAGTTCTGTAATAAAATAGGAACGAGAATAATGAACTTAATCGTTACTTATATAAATAATAGACGATTAATTGTATAAATGTATAAATAATACCTATAAATACTATTTTCTTTTCATAATATTTATGGCTTCAACGATCTCATAACCTTTTCGTCCCAAAATTGTCATTTTCATAAGATTTAAAAGTTAAATATAAAAGCCTAATAAACACCAAATACAATATAGTAAAAAACAACAACTCATGTTACAATGTACAATTTAAAGTATATTATAAGACCAAGAGAATATGGCAATCTGAAAATCGTCGTGGCTAACTGAAAAGGAGGTTCATCACGTCATAATCGGCAACCAACCGAGCTCCTCGGGCCGCAGTGCTCGTATTATTAACGACGTGTATTGTAATCACGCGGCGGGCGATCGCCTCCGAAGGTAGAGCGGTATTAAATTCCGACATCTACGTGATAAATCGAAATTGGAAAAGTTTAATAATGTTCGGTTGCTCCGAAAGCAATAAAACCGTTTATAAACGGGCACAAGCGAACTAGACGGGCAACAGGGACGCCCGCCTTCGAGCCTTTTAGGGACTCTTAGGTGAGTTCGTTTTGCGTAACGGGCTTCAAATTGATTTTACTCGTATCTCGATGAAGCGATTATTTAAGACGAACTAAAATACGGACTATGTATGTATATAGTTGAGTGAGCGCGGATACCTTTAGTGTCGGACTAATGAAATAATTAAAGTTATCCTAATTACTTTTATCTCCCAGATAACCACCTACAAAAGCTCGCTGCAATGTAGTTATCGCTTATAACGAGGTTAAAACATTGTAAAGACAATTTTCTTATGAAAAAAGCAGGCGCGTTTATTAAGACAATTTATACAACTAGATTGACGTATAAGTAAGCTTCGGAGCTTTATAAGGATTACGTTTAATATATTCTTCAGATGCAAAGAACAATAAAAGACAATTGCAAAATTTATATAATAACACAACCGTTTGTAATATGCAATTAATCAATTGCAACAACGGACACGTTTCGAAAGAATTGAAGGAATTACTGTTGTAGTCATAGTCATAGTCATACTCACTAAAATAGAAAGGGAAACATTATTCATATTTAATTGTCATTTAAAGGGGTACTGTAAGTAGGTACGAGTACCTTCTTTTCTTGTGTTAAGTAAATTGTTGTACTCGTAGATTCATTTAAATATAAGTAAAATAGATTTAAAAAAATATATAATACTCCTTTATAAAATACGAATCCGTTTCATAATATAATACATCATAACAGCAGTCGAGTACTTCACTAATTTTATTTTCATTAAAACACAAATTCAGCGCTCAAGAAAATTTTGAAGACGAGGAATTACGTACCTATTTTGTTATAATAAGCAATACGGTGAATAATAATATTTACATATTCAAATTACATCTATACAGAACTCCTGTTTTTAATTATAAACTTAATTTGGTTATGATAAATCTATGGAAATTTTTACCTCGAGCTCCAACCCTCTGCAGCGGTAAGGGTAGAGTAATTACTTCTTTTCTTTGTAATAAAAACGGATTAAACTTTACTTAGGGTGGCCTATTCATTTTGTGTACTATTCACAACGACTTAAGGCAGGAAAATGTTACCAAGTCTTATATGTTGAAACTTTTTATGTAAAAGGTTAAATTTCTCAGTGAATTTTCGCATAACAGTTATACGACTTAAAATATTATGACTTAATGTTTCTTTAGTTTCATTGTTTTGTGTTTTGTTATTTATTTTACTTAATCATCTATAATTTCGCCTATAGTATATATACATACATACATATATACAGTATCAAGTAATTCGCTAGTACGTACGTATTCTTTTCCAACTCTTTTATTGTTCCGGTGCTGGAGACAGGTCTCCTCCCATAGTGAGAGGGTTTTAATGTCTACCACACTGGTCAAGTGCGGATTGGCCTAATTCACCGAATTATTTATTTTATAACATACTCTAAGATGTGCCAGGTTTTTCTTCATCGTTGCAGCGAGTGGCATTTAAATTTTAAGTTATAAAACGCACATAACAAGTTAGAGGTGCGTGCTCGGATTTAAACCCAAATATCCCAGAGGGGGAGTTTCAATTACTACCACTAAGCTATCACTCTTTACGTATATCATATAGAAATACGAAAGAAATGTTCCTTATAGGCGTATAATATACATAAATGTATGAGTGTTTTGGATACAGCTTTACACTTATATGGCAAATTTGTACATTTTACTTTTAATAAAACTCGCTCGCCTGCTGGGAAACAGCTACAGATGGAACGAAACATAAAGGGGCATTTAATTTGTCGCCGTTGTACGTGGAGCATTGATATCAATTACCAGGAAGCCAGCGCCGCATTGTACACGAACTGTTCCATAAAGCCGCTAATCCCGGCCGCAAGCCACAATTTGTTCAAACGGTTATGTTATTGCGGTCCGTAAGCTGCCCGCGGCCACGAATAGCCCAATTTGATTTTTCTTGTAAAATCCAGTATAGAGAACAATTAACTAAAAGACAGTGATTATGGTACAATTCCGTATACTGGCGTCGATTACAGAACCACCACACATGCGTCTATTTGTGACGTTACTCGTATTATAATGATTGTATTTGCATTTGAAGAATATAGTAAGTCCTTTGTGTAATTGAATGCAAATTGACTTAAGGAATCATTGACAGTAAACAAAGAAATGCTTTATTTAGTATTATATGGAAAGAATTTGTAGTCTTTTATAAAATGAGGGAAACCAAGCGACATTGTACACCAACATTTTTATGAAGCCGCTAAGTAATCTCAGTCGCGAGCTATAATTCGTCTAAACGGTTATGTTATTGCGAACCGTAAGCTGCCCGCGACCAAGGTTACGCAAGGCTTCCGTGATATTTCTAATAAAAAACATTAATTTGATAAAGTTTATTCTAAGTATTTACCACCACGAAACTTAAACATTTTGTATTCAATCAATTTAAGGTATTGGTTATCCCACACTGGGTATCGCAATATAAACTGTCTTTGCTGTATAGAGAATAAACAAATATATACATAGATAAACATAAAAATAAAATGAGTGGACTTATAGCCTTATGTTAGAGAGCGTACTTGGGGATGCCACGACCTTACTGCATAACAGCATTCGATTACGGATTGATGAAAATATTAAACGGGGGCAAACCCGAGTATAAACGTTTAATGTTAAATGTTAAAATTGTCCACTGATTCGATCATCCATACAAGAGCAGATCGGACCTAGGATCGCCTAACAGTCCATATCATTTGCAATCTGCAAAAGCGCTAGGAGTATACGCGCTTCATAAAAAGCTTGGAAACTAATTAAACGGAATGTATATCCCGCTACCCTTTCATGTCCGGCTTCAATGTCAGTGGACTCAATTTGTCGAAACTGTTATTGCACGGGTCGAGTAACCTCCACGACTAGTTCTATATAGAATCGCCCATAATAGACAGCTCAGACCGCTCTAACTCTCGGGAATAGATACTTGATTAAGATGCCTACTTGTGTCAGTTTATTTTGCGATTACATCTGACGTGGACTCCCAATCTCCTTTATTGCTATTTTCTAATAAATTCCGTTAATAGTATTACTACTGCTGGGCGGCTATTTTACGCTCATTGCTCTGTTAGGATCCCGTGAACAGTCATGCAATAACCGTAGGTACAGTGTTGTGATATTATGCCTCTGTTGCGAGATTAAGCATTCGTGAAATAATTCAATATAATGAAAATTGTAACTTGATAATAATATTTACAACGTTATCGTTGTATTTGTAATAATAATCAACCGGCAATTAATTACCTGTAGAAAAACTTAGTAGGTACAGTATACTTCAATCCAAAATAATTTCGCAGGTGACATATCAGTGTCAGCGGAACATTTATAACAGATAACAGATTTCCTAAGTTTATTGTTTACAGGGACCATTAAGACATTTTGGTTCGAAGCATGGATTTCAAGGTTTTTAATAAAACTTCAACAATAAAAAATTGTCTATCATTTTTGAGGATTAGGATGAGTACTTTAGGTACTTCGGTAACTGTGACCATATCTGTATTTTTTAAACCAGCAACAAGTCATGCATACATAAATAAGTATGTAGAGTACTTTCATAGTCAAATTATAATTTTTGCTGATTTATCGAAGAATCATAATTTTATATCGTGGACCTACATTTAATTTTCTTTGACTAGCAGTACGTAATACTAACAATTATATAGAGGAGAACAATTATTTTATACCATAATTTATACGTTCATAATTATGTTGTCAGTACTGCTTTTTGATAATAGCGGGTCTTAATGGAAATGGAATAAGGTTTCTTCTGTGTACAAACAATCCGACTGAGACATAATATTCTGGGTTGCGTAGCAACAGGTTTGCTGATACCTCTACGGACTTTATTTTGCCCTTTAGGGCTACACTGCATAGGTATTCATTATTAAATGTACCTAGTGATACCTAATGTTAAATAAAATTAAAGTAAGTGAAAGTAACCTAAATAACAGTACGACATATCAAGTTTGTATGAAAGTTCATAATTTTCGAAGCTAAAATGTGCAAATTGGTGCGTAATTGGAATTGTTGAGATTAAAGTTTATAAGTATGATGTCTTTTTAATAAAGCCCTCGATAAAATAAGCAAAAAAATGTATTTCACTGATTCCATCGATTCTACCAATCAAAATCGCGGCTCACAAGTAATTTTCTTATAGTTTTCGAACAATCAAATGTGTTTCCCAAAAAAGATTAATACATCACATTATTCAATGTTATCGCAACTTACACAGAATAACATTTAACGTATCACGCATGGGTATTCCAAATTGGATCGAAGATCGTAAGAGGGATTGAAGGACAAAGACGGCGTGGTGTGGGGGGAAGGGGAGGTCAAATCTGCCCACTGCCCACGCACCACGTCCAAGCAGTAATGAGTTGAAAGCGGATACTTGTAGCGCACTCAGAGCGCACGTGTCCGGTTACCCGCTTAATGTTGCCCGGATAAACAATGACGTCCAGCCTTTTAGCGACATTTGTGAACCCACTCAACACTAGACATAAGCCTAAAAAGATCTCGTATTTTTGCCATCCGGCTTTTTCGCTTCTGAAAAGGACAACATTATGTTATTTGTCCTCTGTGAATTGAGAGATCTATTCTCTTGGGTTTATATACTTATTCTATACACATTCCCCATTCTGTATAAATAAGGATGATGATTTAGCAGAATTTCTCTTATTACGGCAAACTTTATGTTTACAAATCGGTAATGAAATAAATAATGAAAAATATATAGACATAACAGTACTTATAATAGAAATGAAATAACAGCGACATTTCTGCTATACACTATCTACGTAAATTGCCACAGATTAATTTTAAATTCGTAGGTATGAAAATAATATTATACCAGATACTATATTCAGAGTATCCACATGAATTCTCTTTAATCTAACAGCACTCAGTCGACGTAAAGCTGCCTAGTCAAATGCACAGTGACGGAGCATCAACGCCGGTCCATTACTGAGCCGCGATACGCCATTAGTTCATTAGTGCCCTCGTGTGCCGCCATAAGCAGCTTACCGATATAGTTACATCACTTTTGAATATCACACTTGTGTAAGAATAGAGAATGCTATTTAATACAAACAACTATTCATATAAGTCTATATTATTCGTCTACGTTGTGTTCTTTTTTAACGTATCTTTGTTTTATCTCATTTGGAAGTTAGTAATGACGAATGACTACTAAATTTTCTATGTATTATAGCTGACTTACACTACGTATATAACTTATAAATGAAGTCATTTATTTTGCTCTTAAATTCGTAAATTAAGTCATCTACATTAAAACCTTTTCCTCTTATTCTATGAATATAGCTAATCGGCGTTTGATTTCCTAGTCAGATATGAAAATTTTACTTGTCACCCCATTTTCAAAAACGCAGCAAGCTCTGTGTAACAGATGGATAGCTGAACGCCATTAGCTTATAAGTGCTTGTTTGTGCATCACATTACCAGTCCATTAGCCGACGGATAGTATAAAATTAGATATCAACGATATTGTTCTACTTTCGGCGACTCCTCGGGCGTTGCAAATGTTCGGAGGCGAGCGCGACCACTTTCTGTCAGGTGGCCCGTCTGCCTCTGTGCTAAACTCGTAAGCAACTCGTAAAAAAAACTTCGTAGCTCATTATGTTCAATACTTCAACACCTTTAAGAAGCTGTTGGGGATCCCGTGATGCTGTAGCGTTGCAAAACAATTTGTAGACAAACGCGCTTTGAGAATTTTTTGCTACAGCAGTTACGAAACAGCGACAATAGTATCTTGAAAATGATTGGTTTGATTAATGTGTTTCTAAAATATAGTAAAACTGGTTGTTACATTAAATGTTAATTTGTTGTGCTAAATTACCAAGACGTTTACCACGTTAATCTTTATATCGTAATCAAGATAGTAATTATTATTCTGTTATTAGCTGTTATTCAGTCTCTATCTGGAGACCAACAAAGCTCAAGTACCTACTTACATAAATATACTACATTTATAACTATACAAAATATTTTGACTAAATATGTAGCAATCCTTTGGGTCATGAATCTTCATGAAAGCTCTCTAGTTAAACCTGACATGTATGAGTGACGGAGCCCTCACATTAGTCCACTATAGAAGAAAGGGCTGCTCATTAATACGAGGCGCCATTAAACAATTTGTGTTTTTCTTATAGGTATAGTCTACGAGAAATATATGTTTCCTGAACATAATATTTTATATACTTATTATATCGAGCAGTAATTTGATTTACTATTAAACAACTTCACGCACATTTTTTGTTGTAACTTATAGCACATAATTGAGTACATTACATTTATTATACCTTAAGGTATCTAGATTCTCATTGCGTGCTATCTCTCCACCCACTTTATGTAGAAGCATGTAGTCAAATATAGAGTGACAGTGATGGAACATCATCGTTAGTCCATTATAGCGCAGGGGACGCGCGCGGAGACGATACGCCATTAGTTCATTAGCGCTCTTGTGTTCTGTCAAAAGCCGCTTGTGAACCCATTAGAAACAGTATGACAATGCGTATTTATGCACGCCACACGTTACTACGCTGGATTATCCTACCTAATAAATAGATACCTGAGCCCATCTTCTCATACAATATGATCTAATATGGGGGTTCTTTACCCTATGAATGTGAAAGCGCCGCCTCTGCATCTATTTCTGCTACAAAGCAGTACATTTACCTGTAGTGTCCCGGTTCGAACAACAAAAGTAGACAGTTTATTAAACAATATAGGTAATTTCATCTCTCTGTAAATGTAGGTATATGTAATTCAAAGATATATATATGTATTATATTCGCAAATTTTATTTATGTACCTACTTAGTCTATGATTACCAATACGCTCTCAATTACGTGGTGAAGTAGCCCTTAATTGATAACATTCAGATTTGATTGTTAGACATCAACACGCCATGGGATTTATGTCAGGCATCCAATAAAAATCATTATATGAAATGAAAAGTGACAGTGACAAAGTGTTCAGGTTAGTTAGTCTATTACCTATAGTTCTGGTGGTGCAGGGGGCGAAGATATGGCATTAATTCATCAGCGCGGTTGTCATATAGGCCAACTGTGGACCCGTCATATGATGAGCAAGCTAACAATTGCCATTTATTGCCTTGGATATTTCATAAAATTAAGCCGTAGCGTATTAGTTATAAGAATCAAGCGTAACCATGAACAAAAAGATAATAAATAGCATTATTTACTAATGTCCACTTCAAATTTTGATATAAGCGTGGACTTTTACGGTTTACTTATTCAGTAACAAATTTACTCGCATTTCGTCCGCTAATAGATACGTAATGATCACCGATAAAGTTTTGCTAAACTTGGTACAATACCAGTAGGTTATAGATTATACATAATCATCTTACCAGTCTATTTTGGATCGACATAGAGGGTGTGAGGGGGATTGCGAGGGGTACGGTCCATTATTCCGAGGTGAGGGCATCGCAACAGCAAAGACGTTAGTCCGGCTCTCTGCATCGGCGACTTTATGACGTTATCTCTAACAGGTTCCGTCGCCGGAATGGGGTTGCCTCAGTTCTGAAAGCACGGGATTCACCGCGCTGCCTGATAATTGCTTCTAATGGAAAAGTCTAGTCACTTCGTGCGAAGTGCATTCCAAGTTTTCGCTGCTGCCAGATATAAGTTATTAAATCTTATGCAGGCGACATTGTTTATAAATAGAGGTGGAGCTCTCGATTTATATTTGTTCTTCAGATCTTTGTTTTTCGTATGAAAGTATTTATATACACATATTTATAAAGCAGAAGCATCATAACTTGTTACATAAATATAGAGCAAATGCTATTACAGTGGAAGCAGTTCTACCTATATGTTTTGACAAAATGAAAAAGCTGGCAAAATGTAATACACTTACGAGTATGTTACGGGACATACATATTTAACACGCATATTTACCGATTGGCGTGGATCCGAGGGAGGGCAGATACCACGAAGAAGGGGTCCGGGGAGAAGACGGTCATTCAATGAGATTGCTTCTTGCCGCCACTCTCAAGTAATGGATCTCGCCCAAATAGACTAAATCGAGGTAACGTGCCACCCTATTGCGTTACATTATGGGCACCGAAATTATTCCTAAACAACGTGAACATTACATTTAATATATAACATACAATGTTTCACAAAAAACGCAATATGCATGTATGCATACGTTTTATTTCAACATAACTTTACTATAAATTGTAGTACGTATAAAGGAAACTTTAAATGTTGCCAGAAAATTATCCTTATCTTTTTTAACATTTGAAAGTATACGGCGCTTTTATTGTTAACGGTAAATTTAAAAATGTAGTGTATTTTCTGATTTTGACACGGATATTTAGTGAACAACAAATAAGTTGTAGACATTACTACAAATAAGTTACAGTATCGTAGTACAATGGATTCGGTATGGATTGAATTATGGAGGAGGCGAATCCGGGCCGGTGGAGGGCAGGGGGGAAATGGAAAATGTGTGTAGCCAAGTGGCGCCTAACAGCTCCTGGACGGGGCTCGGTAATGGACTGATCAGATACCACTCGAGCCACCATCACACAATACGCAACTAGTAAATGGAATTTCATTTCATTTATTGCTGTTTCCCATTTCTCAACTAAATACTAAGAGCAGTTTTAGGATAACATAATAGCATATTGATGTACAGATTAATGTCATGTCAATTATATTATTAGAGACGATTAATACATAAAAATGTATATTATTACTTTCCATTATTTTGAATTTGAATAATTTTCGTACAAAATTTTAAAATCTGTTACAACAATAGGAATATAATATTAGAATTGCACACATTGCACAGGCTTCGGTCATACCTTAGACTAGTATATTTAAAAAAACATTGAATGAAAAAAATAAAAGTTACTTAACTTTTAAGCTTTTAATATATAAGTATATAGGGTATTAAATTTTATAGAAATGTAAAAGTTACTGTACGACAAGCCTAAACACATGTCACCTTCTTTATAATAGAGGCTGTAGGTACTTTCAGTAAAGAATTCACAGAGGCCAAAGTCGCCAGTTCATTATCCAAATGGACTACAGCTATTTGATCCACTTATGTGATTGCCTGCAAGCATTATCTCTCTCCTACTGAATGGAAGCCATAAGTCTACCTCGTAACTCTCGGCTCCTTACAATATTTGTTTGTACGTTTATACGTGATATCAGTGAAATACGTACATATGAATATAAGACTTACTAACCTTACTAACATCAGTAAGTACCGTTCTTAAAACAACTATGGGCATGAAGCAGAATTAAAAATTAGTAATAATTTCAGGGAAAACTTATCTGGTCCATTTATTAGGTAGGTAATTCATTTTATTATAATGTACTTACGTAAATGTGAATCTTAGGGTCACTTATAAAGTCGGTAGATAGTAAATGCTTATGTTTCAATGAAACAAAATAATTATTATGGCTACCCTACCATCTAATAATTAGCGTTTAGCGTAATTACAAAAAAGGTTTATAAATAAGTGCATATATAATTATAACAATAGCTTAGAAATATACAATAATTGGCTTATTAATGACGACTGTCCAAAATATCACTACTTTTTTGATTTGTTTTGACCAAAGGAATGAAGACCACGGGAACAAATAGATATAGGATTATGTTTGAAACCAATCACTTAGCCTGTCGAATCCGTATGGATAAGTTATATAAGAAAGTACTTCACGTATTTATTTTTGTATCTGAAATTGTTCGTAGCAACAACATACAATATAATATACAGCGACTTTTAGTGATGCCAAGATTATCATTACAACGAGTTGCCCTGTGCGAAATTTTGAACAGTATAACAATGAAATACAGAATCGCAATGATGTTTCTCAAACTTTTTAATTTTATAAAACTTCTTTGCAATAATAATTTGATAATGGAAGTTGTTAGTTAGAATAGTTACTTAATAAATGAGGCCTCCCACAAAGTCATGAACAGATAACATCTGTAAGTATTTAAAAATATGTAATTCCTTTTTCAATGAGTAAGTATTAGTTTTACTTTTTGTGCCGAATTTTTTACAATAGGTGTTTTTTGTAATTTTCTTTTTTTATAAGATAATTGAAATTATTAATTTTACAATCTGCCAACTGACATGTTAGAACAAATTATCAACAGATATTTTACAGAAAAATAAACTTTATGTAACGAAAACATTATCTTTATTATATTTGGTGAATAATAGTTAAAAATAGAAAATATATTTTACATTTATTTTGAAACTCTTTAAAAATGGTTATTAAATCATTAAAGTTGATAAATATTCACAGAGATCTCACGAACCCGAAAAAACACCTTATAACATATACCTACGATGATTATTATTATATTAGCTGATATTTTTGAAGACGGTAATTAAATCATCTTGTTTTGTAAAACACTCCTAAAACAGCAATTGACGTTTATACTAAGGAGCTTCATTACATGCTTCGCAAATATATCGTCGGAAATGAGATTTCGGATTCGGATTAGAATGCGACTGACGGCGACGCCGATGAAATGGAACACAACGAAAAAACAATTAAGAAATGAAATTAATAATCGGATTTTCATGGACAGCTATATTCAAAGCTTGGTTTGTTCGGAGACTGAACTTCATGCATAATAATTTACATATTTACGTCACTTCTTTCATACCGTACCTATTTAATTACTAACAATCTACAGTGTACGCATGTACCTACAATAAAGGTACCTGACTTCTCTTTGATATTTTCATTGGTCTACCAGACAGCCTACTTCATCACAGTTTTTGGTTGACAGTGATTACGGCAATGTACATATAAAATATTGTTGAACGTTGTTAAATAATATTCCCAAGTAATCTCATAAGTTCTATTGGAATCAAAGACGAACACAAAATTAATTCTAAAAACAAATAAAAAACCTAAATAAAGCTTCCCATGACACTAACGTTTGAAAATTTTAATAAATATTCTCTTTAATACGGATAAATAAAGACATCAATAACTCAATAATTAACTACTATTGTTTAAACTAAAGCATTATCTTGACAATTTTAAACTTTTTAAACAATTAGGTAAGTATTTAGGATTAAAGAATCTTTTACACTATTTCAATTGAGATAGCATCGATCTGTGTGGAGAACCAGAACCATATCCAAATTATGAAATTCTATTAGTCATAGTATTATTATTTCAATCTCTTAGGAAGTCATGAGAACTCATTGTAAATTGAAATTATGTACAGTATATATATTAACATCCCACTGATAATTTATCTTTAAAACCATAATGTTCCAAACAAAACCCTGCAGTTTTACGTTACTTGAACTGCGATTAATCTTGAAGTCTGTGATAAAACTGACCATTTATGGCGGCCTTTACCCTCGTGTATCTGCACTCACAACCCGGTTTAATTAAAAGTTAACAATGCCAACGTCTAATTGGATGGTTTATCTGTGTAGGTATGTCTCGCTACTTGTGAATTCTATCTATAAATGCAATTAGTAACCTGGGAAAATAAAAACAACTTTCTATGTTTAATTACTACGATTACAACATGGAATATAGATCGATTTAATTATTGCTATAAACGAATACAGACAGTTGATATTTCGATAAAACTATTACAGTATCTATTATATTAATACGCGAAGCAAACATTTTAACCCGTTTTTTATACGAAAGTTAGGTGGACGGAGTAGAATAAAATCTGGCAGAGTTAGTTTATATGGAGAAAGAGTGGCAGTACGAGTAACATTTTTATTATAATTATGCATTAGAATAGAAATACATTGAGTTAGTTGAAAGAACATTACACGCACTACCCTTGCATGCGACAGACATACATATATCTATGTATATATTAATACCTGAAGATATTACAAGTATGAGCTTGGAGATAGTGAATGGTTATATGGAAAAGGGGTGCAGAAGCTAGCATTTATAAACATAATATTTAGAAACTATAAACTCATTTTATTCCTCATGAAATTACTGCACCTGAATTTTTATATTATATATAATATGTTCATAAAACCATTTTTCATTTTAAATTATAGCTCCACCGTGAATGCGGCAGCTGTAGTATATTTTATTGATTATTGTAAGTTAATTTCAAACTATAAATAAAATATATAATCTGTATAAAATTCGTAATAAAAATGCTACACTACCTCCCATACTATTATGTTTATATTGTCAATATCAGGAAAAAACTTCAAAGGAAATATCGTTAAACGCATATTGGTTTTTAAAAGTTCTAATGTAAAAATTAATGTAATGAAATACGGCCGATTTCAGACTGCTGGGCGACCCTAGTGGTCAAAAAGAAGTGGTAATATATAAGAGATGGTCATAGATAATTGCTAGTTTGCTAGTGGTCGTTTTGAATTAACCTACTAAACTGAGCGCAGGCACCTGTCACCATGACATGACAGCTGTCACCATGACAACCTGAAAACATAAAAATATACTTGTCTATGTTTTTGTATTACTTTTATCAATATAGTGAATACATGCTGCTTTTTTGTGCCCTATAAAATTTGAAACGCCGATGTGTTGAAGTACCATAATAAAAAATATATAAATTTATTCCCAATCTACTTTAGATTAATATATACCTACCTACTTGATAAATCTGATATGATACAATCCGCAATTTGTTGTATGTTCATACGATATTACTTACCTATGTTGAAATAAAATAATTGTGTTATATAGGTAGGTACTTGTAAAAATACTCGTTTCGCCATTCCCAAACTTTTTATATAGAATAAACATACAATTAAGTAATGACTTCAAAGAGGAAATAAATGATACAAATTGCATACAAAATGTCTCGTACCGACGTACAGAGTTGTGGGTTCCGACGGCTATTACTTACAACGCAATATCAAATTGCTTTCAATTTATTTCGCAATTGCCGTCTTTGAGTTTCGCTTTGTAGGGGCCTCTGACGTCGGTCCGAGGCAACAATAAAATGTATTCGTCTCCGGAATGTTTAATATGGGGAAAAGTTTAATAACGCGTCCGGGCGGGCTGAGGCCGGGCGGTCAGCGAGCCTTACTCGGCCCGCTGCGATAAATCAAATCTTTTACCTTGAACGCCATTCTAAGAAAAATCCTTATTACATTCGGAAATATTTCTTCAGCTGCTACCAAATACATCTCTAATTATTGCTAAAATTTGTCATGGAAATGTTTTTAAAGTACATAAGAAAATAACGTATCATATTACAATAATTTCAAATTCCCAAAAAAATTTAAAAAAAAAGGATTTGTACCAGGAACACGTACATAAAAAGATACATATAAATGGTGTACGTACATAATAGAGCAAGTATTATATAGGGAGATAGCTTCGAGCAATATTAAAGTCGTAACAATAATGAGTAAGCAACTAGGTACCTAAACATGCACATATCTTATGATTTAGTAAAACGTAACATCACGCCTTAGTAGGCAGAGGAGTGTAGTACACCCCCACAATTCACCAGTTACGTTTAAGTCCCACTATGGAATAGGTGGTGAGCCT
>DWDX01000308.1:0-29793 GCA_018245675.1 Agara michaeli
AGCGTTTATCTAAAAACACATTTGCTCTCACGCGATACAGGATATCAAATAGCCGAAAGCGAATCTATCCAATAAAACTTAAATAGATATCGTTGCAAGTGGGGCCATTCACACAATTAAAACACGCGTTATCTCCACATTCCATTGTCCCTTTTCTATTTTTCCATTAAAATAAAATGGGTCAATATATTGTGTAAATAAGTTTGGCAAGAAAGGAAGCAATTTATCTTTCATATCTCCAATTGGTTCGCGACTGATGCTCAAACTCTTCGATAGTTGCTACGAGTAAAACAAATAAATCGTGAGGTGTAGGTGCCCATTATGAGAGGATGATATTAATTGCGCTGTCGCACCTGGGCCGCGCAGGTGAGGGCTCCGTTTTGGGGTCAGCGGTGGATTGACATCGGCGATGCGCCGCAGGATTGTGGGAACTGACCCGGCACGACGCCTCCCCCAACTTAATTAGTACCGGCATTCCGTGCGACAATTCATGTACCCGTTTAAACTTTATGCCTTAGGTACACTTTTATGTAGGGCAATCGGGTAGATAAGTAGACATCAACTCTACAATTGTGGACAAGTAGGTATACAAGGTCAGCCGTCCATGTTTCACAAATTTAGATAACGAATAAAAAAAAATACTACATGCATAATAAATGGAGTCCAAAATAAAACACGTATTACACTTTCTCCTTTATTTAGAATAATTAAACAGTGGGTATGTATCACATATCTGTAAGAATTTGTCAATAAGCACGCCAAGCTTTCTCTTCAATGCCAACAGTAGATAAGTCGCAATAAGTACATATATTGTTATATTCACATCGAAATTAAGCCGTGTCCAGATAACAGTGCTCTACAATATACAGTGATTAATATATTTCAAAGTCTTTAGAGCATTAGAATTTTATGGAATCGTAATATTCAGATGCTATAATGAACGAGTGCATTAAGGTACATAGGATAGTAGCTACAGACTACGCCAATGGTTATTAATTTTCGAGATCCGCCATTACTGTACGCGCAACTGTCAAATGTCAAATTTTTATTTCAGACAAGTGGTAATGTCATCGCTCATTGATTATAATTGTCATACCTAAGTAGGTGTTTTAAATAAATAAATTCGTTTTCCCGGTCTGTACCATGTTTTAAGTTACCAAAGCAAAGAGTAGTGTACAAACTGCATCTTTGATGAAATAAGCGAGACATTTTGATGAAGTAAGATACATGATAAAGCAGGTATACATTTTAGTAGGTATTATAACGTAAAACATTCAGTATTAGTTATTCGATAAGCGCAAGTTACACAAACTTTATGAACACTGACAAATAGCATTATACCAAAGTTTTTATAGTATTTCGTCACATTTATGAAACAGATATTCACTCGAATAACAAAGGCAGTCTGTTTACCAAGTTTTTGTGAAATCGTCATATGTATAAACGTAATGACCTTATCTGGACTCAACATTAGATACTATAGTAAATTTAACAAGTAAGCGATTTACTATAGTAAAATTTTTATGAAGTACCTTTCAGAATGAGGATTTTTTTATTATTGCTAGAAGTAGAAGTTGATAATAGTTTTATTAAGTATTTGAAATTGCCACTAGTTAAAAAGCAGTGTTCGAATGACAGGTACAAATAAGAGGAACTTGGTGTGCATTTACAAACAACTTAATACAATGTAAGCAGGATCACACTCAGTAGGAAAATATAAGTAACAAAAAAAATACCCTGCCTTTCGCATGTAGGTATCTACATTCAATTAAAACAGACAAATACATTCACTGAACGTATATATACATGTCTATAACAAAAACAATTAAATTTTATACTACTTGAATGTTCATTCGTGCTCGCCGTCGAAACAACGGGAATAATTTAGTCACATCAAGGATCTACTGAACATGGGTATCTAAAAAAACATTTTGACTCAAATCATTCACGATGCGACGACAACGGTAGCATGGGATCCATAACGCATTACATAATTTTAATTACGAACATAATAAGTAAGACTATTTCCTAATTTTAAAATGGTAACTAAAGTAGACTAACAATAATATAACAAAAGTAAAAGTTGAGCTGAATAGAAAGAAAACTGGAGTAAAAATGAAATAAAAAAATAAAACTAATCGATGGATTATTCGAAAATAGAACCAATCAACTGGTTACTTCTGTTTTTACTTCGTCTGTTGGTATTATAGTTAGGAGTGGAACTAATCGATAAATACCATACAAACGAAACTAATTCATAGAAAACGGCGGCGGTCCATACACGTATATTATGACAATGATAGACGATTGATAATAATTATAAACATGGTGGTAACATACGAAATGCATGTGATGCACAATATTATAACAGATGGCATAAGACAAATCCCTACAAAAAGTACTGGTAGTTAAATTTACACATTATCAATTACAATACGTCAGAGTTAAGAAGAATAAGACTAAACTTTAGAAAAATCGTATACCTGTAATATGCAACACTAGTCTTTCAAATTGAAAAAAAAAAACAAAGTAAAACCTGTGTCAACACAGTTTAAAATTTTCCCAAAATAACTCATAGGAATCGAAAAACGTATTGAACTACTGTAAGCTCTCATAGGAGTAGTGTGTATATTTTAGTAAAAATATAAATATACAATAACGCGTTCATGCAAAAGAGATATTAAGTGCTTTGGAGCAAAATAGCGTGAACTATTTGTTATCTGTTATACTTATATACCTAAGTGTACCATGTGATCTATGAAGTGTGTAAATGTGTCTAATTAACGGGCACCATCAAACAGAGACAGTTTCGTTACAGACTGACAGAAGATAATGTCCGCTAATCGCATAACAATGAATATTTGATTAATTAGATTAAAAAATACCAATAATTGAGTAATAGACATTTTAAACCGAATACTAATTTCTTAAAATTTACGAACAAAAATTTCAGTGTAACAAATGAGAACAAAGTCGACAGATGCAACGCCAGTAAGGACGATGAAGTCATCCTCTCAATGAAACAATTGTTAACAATTTATTTACCAAATGTTATCGTCCTGTCTTTTCTTTGTTTACGTTTATTTGTTGACGATATAAGAAACATAATATATAGGTGCGTGTCGCAAGACCGTTAATTTAAAAAAATCTACCCAAAACAACGGTCTTTGCTCACAATTTGTGAGTGCTCTGGCGAACAACACATTAAAACGGTTTAGTACGAAAATAAATGTTCCAAGTTTATTAAACATATATTATTAATTAGATCAAAAAATGTTTGGTCATTATTTCGCAGTAAAATTTTTATTAGAGCATTTTAGATTAAAAATGTATAAGTAGTATAGTATAGCTACGACGTAGATAGTGTGTACTTTAAATTTAAACATTTTAGAAGTGTGTGTGTGTGTGTGTGTGAAACGCTTGTACACGACTAATCTAAGTATGCAATGATTTCTAGTAACTTTGAATATTCTATATTTTTTGTGAAGTTTCATAGCGACATAAACTGCAGTAAGACAGTAGGTATATTAAAAGAAGTTGCTCTATATAATGCGTTTGATACTTCTTATAAAATAAACTTGAAGGAGAAAAAAATCTTTGCCACTAATGAAACGATTATTTAGATACTTTCAGATAGAACACGGGTTATACCAATTGAGGTCATTTTTGGTATTTTTATCTATTGGATCACACATTGGTATTCATTTATTGGATCATATATCAATAGAATGGTACAGCTCGTCAATGTTCGTCAATGAGAAAGCTTTGTAGGATGTAAATTTCGTTTTGAAACACAATATTACATATTAATTACACTGGAACAGGGCATCGCACCTTCTGACATACTCTGACATACGTTGGCTAACTTATATTCAACATAACAGCAATGCGGTAGAGCGCCCAACCGGGGAGTACTAGAACCGTTTGGATCGCGCAATTAAGGTCATTTATGTTTATAACAATGAGCTCTATAATGCAAAAATATCCATCTAATTTGCGAATCACAAAATACTCTATCACTAGATGAGCTAATATCTATATTAAAGCAGACGTGTGAATATACAACGATAGTTTAAAGACAGAGAACTGCAACGAAGTCACAATACTAACACCATTTATATACACATATCGAGATAACACGTTACAAGAGATTTAACGACATTTACAAATTAAACCGTTCGGATTAAATAAAACAATACACCGTTTTTTTTGTATTACATAAACATTTGGAGCAATATTGTTACAACTTGATCTTACCGCTACACCCTAAATAATTTTATATGATTAAATTTTGCATAACATAGCCATTAATTAATATGACAAATGAACTGTAAAGTTTTAAAATGGACAGTTACAAATACTGGAATATATTTCAACATTTATGAAAGAGATTATTATCTATCTGATTATACTTTTTAATTATCCTACCGTATAATATACATATACATTGTACTACGAGTGTGATATTTGTAACCTACGATATCATTGTGCATGCCAACGACAAGTATGTTGTAAACATGTTAGTTTATACACGCTAAGACCAGTTTCAATAATTTCTGGTTGTCATTGGACATATACAATACACGGACGACAAAAAATCTTACTGATAAAACGCCTCGCTCCTCCAATCCCCTAGTCCAATGCGTTTTTCACATTGTGACAATGACGTCTAGTTAAATAAATGTAATCATGGAATTGATATCAGTAACCTACTTACGAATAAACACAAGTATTTCATGTTCCCTGCATCGAGTGATAACTTACATGAGAATGAATAATATCGTCGTGCGATTGTTTTAATAATACCCACAATAATATCCGAAACAGGAATCAAAAAGTACATAATAAAAGCTAACATTAAAAAAAAATTATTTGTGCACGAGCGATGTGAGCCTCCTTACACCGGACTTTGTGGCGTTGCCCTTAGTCTTTTTAGTCTGCTCCTTAACACCTCTGTGAAATGTGAAAAAAAAATTACATATAATATCCATTTATGTAAAGGAAAAAATATTTTGTAAATGGTTATTATTTTATTACTTTTTATTACTGTTCTAATGACTGAGCACGCCGTTGGATGTTTTGTTTACATATTTCCAAATAATAAGAACCTAAGCAACGAAACGTTTTATAAAAATAACCACTATCGGGTTAAACTGTACTGCATTGCCCACTTCATGAACAGCTACTAGAGCTACTACTGTTTCTGGTATTGTTTGATGAAATAAAAGGGGCATAAACTTTTAATTTGCAGTCCACAAGATCTGTTGGTTTCAATGTTGACGTTGGTCAATCATTCGCTTGGAATACTATTAAAATGTATGCGTACAACTCACAAGTATCTAGTGAGATCCTCGATGTCGACGAGCATGGAGTCTTGTCCCATGTGCAGCTCGTCGCGGGCCATCAGCAGCTTCACCAGCGAGTCGTTCAGCCACTCGATCTGAGAGTGAAGCTCGTTCACGATCACCTGAAACAAATCAATTGTAACTCATATATTAGAATGTAACATTTATCAAAATAGAATAATCTAGTACATTTTAAAGTAAGCATTCAATGAATTTTTTTACTGACCTCTACGAATATAACCAAAAACAAAGACTACTAATTATTATTTATTTATACACTTCATATGAGATAACAAAAGATCAAACTTTATGAGTTCAATGATAAATTGTAGAATGGACTCAAAATGTTAAGGATAATGTTAACGGGGAATCTTAGATAATCGGATGTACGTTTTGAAATATGCCACAGTGTTACTATGGTTATTATCACCTTTAGAATGCTTCATGAAATGCATAAATTAATCACGTTTTTTTCAACCCTTTATTGTTCCACTGCTGGATGGGTCTCTAAAGTTATTGCCATTGATTTATAGCGTAATGGTGATTGCATACGTATTTAATTGCCGTACTATACGTATTATATTGTAATTTTCGTTAAATCACAATTTATTGATGACTGTATTGGTATTTCCGATCATGCTCATTGAGGAAATTCTCTGAGTCAATGGGGTTAGGATAATGTTTGTAACCAATACAAAAGTAAGACAATAACCATTGTTGTACAGATTTACAACGCTTGACTTGCGATTAGCACCGTCAAGATCATACTGTTGTACAAGGTTACACAATGTGGTAAAAAATTAAGAAAAACTCAGTTAGCTACAGCCCAGTAGGGGATTTTATAGATTGCTTTATAAATTGACATTTTAGTTGCATAATGCTGTCGGGCGTTGGAATTGCGTAATAGTTATCAGAATAATATAGTACGTGACGATTATTGCATTTAACAAAATTCAAGGTTGGCTGTTAGTATTACAGATACAGAACAATGCCGCGCTTCCGGGTACATACAAACCAAGTGCACACAATTAATTAACAAAAAGATATGTAAGCATTTTTAATAAATGTCAATCGGTTTTGCCAAAGATTGATAGCTAGTGACTTTTTCCATAAGTGTTAGCGAATCAAGGATAGCTCTATTGTGTCAACATAATTTTTTTTTTGTTTTTGTTACCAACAAACATCACAAAATTCAAGCATTCCACTAGACACAAAACACACATGCACATGCACAGCACACAAATTTGAAAGACACTACTAATACATGGTTGTCATTTATAGAGAAATTACTGTTTTATCTGTGTTCATTAAAAAGTGGTTGTGTTTGTCCATGTAATCAAAATTGAACACTTAATATGGCACTTATCTCTACCACTCGTGACGTTCTGTTCAGGTTTGTGGGGTATGTTAAACAAAACACAATAAACCTCTTGGAAGCAAGGGATGGTGACCATCTCAAGTAGAAATTCAGTAGTTTTTGATTGCATGTAGAAAACCTAAATGGACAATTACACATTCTATTTTAACAAAAGTCAAAAGTGACCTGCAGTTGCGCTATGTTCATGTCGGTGAGGAGCTGTCGGGACACGCGGCGCCGGTCGGCCGCCAGCGGCGCGCGCGCCTTCTCCAGACTGCGGCGCAGCATCTCCGTCACGGGCGACACCGCGCGGCTGCGGCGCTCTCGCTGCAATAACCACACATATTCAAACTGGCTACATCAACTAGTAATGTTGCAATAAATCGATATTACTAAAACGAACTTCTACAGCATTAATCTGTTATATAATTATAATATTACATTAATTATGTTATAATAAACCATGAAGTTTTTGAATATCAAGTGTACAAACAATTTACCTCCATTTGAATGCGAGCCATTTCCTTTGCTTGAGCCAATGCAATTCTGGCTTCGGTCTGAAGAGTTGCTTGTAGCGCATAGAAATCTGACTCCTTCAACTCAATGTGACTCAAGGAATGGGTAGACCTGGACTTAGATGACTTAAGTGAGAGAGATGTTGGACGTAACTTTGCACCTGTAATAACAATAATTACAACAATACAATGAAAAGTGTCCAGTAATAATGATATTCAATTTTATTCAAAACTATGTGAAGACAAACAGAAATTAAAATGTATAATAGTATATTACTTAAGATACCTTGTAGTTACAGATAATTGCCTAATACACAGATCTTTAACTATGTAATGTTAAAACTTTACTGTTTAGCAATTCACATTTAGTTTTACAAAAAAGGTGAATTATAATCTAAACATGTAGATAAAAATGATAATGAAACACTATGTAATATAAATAAGTATGAACTAATAAACATTAGCCATCATTCTAGTAGAATGAGATTCATGCAGCAATTATAAAAGTAATTGATGAACAATTAGCATGCTCTAAACACATAAACATACAATAGCAAGTAGCCCAACATTGTCCGTCACTCACCAGTTTGAACTGTGCCTGTTTTCTCAAACTTTGTTATATTAACTGACAAAGGTCTAGTCTGGTAGGGGTGATTGTAACTAGACTTGCTGTAAATACTGGATCGAGACAAACTTTTGCTACTACCAGAGAGACTTCTCTCTATATCTGATGCTTGAGATTCATTGTCAGATGCTGTCTCATTCATAAAACAAATTTGTAGATTCTTTCCTGAATGTACCACAATACAATAGCACAATTAACCACAACCTTGATAGGAACCGTAAAAATGGACATTATTAATGATATTCAAAAATATACCAGGACCACCCCCACATAAACTGATCTACAGCAACATGATAGTATTATAATATACAGCATAAAATTTATTAAACATATTTTTTAACATATATGAAATCTATGAACAAAACAAATAAAAAGAAAATCAAAGATATACTTATATTTTATAGATTGAAAAGCTGTTTTAATAATGTTATAACCTACTTATGCTGATTTTGTGTTGAAAAATATTTTCAAAAACAACATGATTGTAAAATGATTTATTAACGTGAATAGTAATTCAACATAATGTTTGTTTTTGTACTAAAACCACAAGTGGCTTGCTGTTTATACATACATAGGAAACAAAACAATTGAGTACACATACCATTTTGTAGCCTAGAGTGGAGGCTTGGTTTCTTTCCTGGACGGTCTGTGTGTCCTAAACTATAATATTCTTCATTCTCAGCACCCATCGCCAACCTCTTTCTGATCTCTTCTCTATCATTTCGTTTCTGAAATTTTTTTTTAAGTATGTTAATACCTGGCTCTGTTTATTTAATGTGTTATTATAGTTTATAAGTCTATTAGACATACTTTTCTATCATTCACTTCGTTGTAATTGATCGTAACTATTCTAGTAAATCTGTCTAGAATGTTAGGGTTATTGTCCGTTAGTGATGGCCATGCGATCTCCGTTAAGGCATACTCATTACTCACAGCCCTCGGACTTAAAGCTAAATTTTCGCTATAATTAACAATGGGAATTGATGGAGGCTCAGACTTCGACAGCTTCGATTTGAAAATATTTAAACCTTTAAACACTGACTTCTTTTCTACAAATATGTTAGTGGACGTATCATCGGCGGTTTTGCTTAATTTTCTCTTAATATTGGTAATTAAACTCTCGAACATCTTATTAATAATCAGTCTTAAGGTTTTGGCAAGCAATATGGCACACAATTGTGTTATAAAGTTTTAAACGTGGTGGTAAACAAAAAATTGTACTATTATCGTGTCGTCCTGTCATTTTTTGACATTTAGATCAAGGACAACCCTGTGATCTATTTAAGTTTCCTGCTTTATGGTTTTTATGCATACGTAACTTTACCGTTAAGGGGGGTTATCTTTAAATAAATTATTAAAAATATTTAAATATACTTACAAGACAACAAATGTTGTCGACTGATTCATGGTTATCATAAGTTATTGTGTATAAGTCTAACAGAAACCTTGTATCCTTTTTGTAATGCCTTTGTTCAGAATTAAAGTAAGGCATTGACGCCATCACTAAACTTTAATAACACTGATTGTTGATTTTACTAAAGTTCTTTAAAACTAACACAACACGTTAACACTCTGTACGACACTAAGTAAACTGCAATACTAACAGAACAGCGTGCCTGTGGTGCTGAATCACCTTAGAAAGCTACACCTACCAGATCACAACCAATTGTTAATTTGCTATAGGTATAGTGTACACAGTACGTACAGTAGGTGAATGTAGCAGACGTGGATCGACATTATAGAACTCGGAATACATGTGGTTACCGTTACGTGATTTAAATAGCGCCAAATTTTAAAGTTTAAACTAGATAATGAAATTTAGAATGTCTTCATTTTATAGCATTTATTTTAATTTTAAAGTCGTCTCCAGGTGAGAACGACATATTTATTATTATGCAACTAATACGAATTGCAAATTTTACCTCTGTCTCAATACACAATGAAGTTTATATTCCTTTTCGAATTTTATATTACTATTTTATTTACAAAAAAGGGAATAAAATTGCATTCGTGGTACAAAATCACAAGGACAATACTACACAGTTAAAATACCAATATAAAAAGGCAATGAGATTTAATTCCTTGTAAGTGTGTAAGTGTTCTTTAATATAATTGATAAATACCATTTTAATTTCATGATGAAGAATTTATGTACTTTTTAGAATGTTGAATACACAGTACACATGCAATATGTAACAATAAATTACACATTAGAATATCACTTACACAGTTTTAAAAATATTCATGATTGTCTATTTACTAATCTGCTTTAGTTGTAAGAAAAATATTAATTTCATATACTTACTCGTCTCTCAGCTTCCTTGGCTGCTTTCAAATGATTTTCTATTGCATCCAAGTCTAGCTTTGGTAAGGCTGTCTCTATATTATAAACATCAAAACTATCTGAAAATTATTGAAATGCATAAAGGTTACTTATTTATTTATTACAAAATACTAAAAGGCATTAATTATTTTATGGTGCTTACCAAATTCATAGTCCTTTAGGTTATCATGTTTTCGGACGGAAGTGTTACTATGAGAGCTATGTCCCGTATTTGTGGCATGCTCGTTTGCTTCACTAAATTAAAACAAAAAAAATTGAAAAGTTTTTGAATATCACTTAAAAAAAAGGTAATTTAGATTGCTAATACCACTATTTCAATGTACCTCATTTGAATAAGTGGATTGATTTCACTTCACTGGCGATTCACGGATGAAGTATGATCCAACAAAATAATTTTCAATGTTAATAAATATGTAGGTGAATTCGTCTTCGCTTCTCTACTAAATTCGTTAGAGTTGTCTGTTTTGCGTCAAATCTATTTAAAACTTTGTATACCTACTCGCGATGGTGAGATTGAATAAATGAAATATCGGCAACTCAGTTCTACAAAGTACCCAGGCCCCTGCTTCCAAAACAAGACTTAAAAATGTCTACACTCGACTATTTCAAATAGGAAATTACATATTTCATTGATGCATCTTTAAGTATCGACTAAAAAAATGGATGCTAATGAATTGTTGAAAGAAAACCTAGTTTTATGTGGTATTATAATGATTTATAGAAGCCTCTGAATACTTACATTTGGGCTAGGTTTTTATTAAATATAGCGTTAATGGCACTTTTATTTTGTCTGCCACTAGTATTTTGATTTTCTATAGTTGCAGTAGTGACGAGGCTACAACAACCAGCGGGGCTTGTTGATATTTTGTTAGAATTCCTATCAGTAACTTTTGGTTTCTTATTTTCTGTCCATATTTGGTCTCTTTCGCGCATTTCATTAAGTTTAGGTATAATTTTTCTTAATTCGGTGCTTAGCTGTTTTATAGTATTTTCAACATTATGACTTAATGCTTCGGTATCATAATTATGTTCGTAAATATTAATTTCATCCTTACCATCTGATAAAATTGCGTCTGTAATCTTATTATTGGCATTATTTTCTATTAGTAAAAACTTAGGCCTATTTAGATGCATTTCAGTTCTGGTGTTTGTTTCATTCTCTGCATTCATATCGATGTTTGCCTTTACTAGGTCCTTGTTAGTATTATTGTTCTCAGATATTTCGTCGATTTTGTCACATACCTCATTTTGCGTCTGGACTAATTTTTTTATGACATGGTTTACTACTTCGCTAATGTTATTAATTGTACTTTCAATTGGCTGTGTAAATGTATCTTTGATATCTTTCCTCAACTCTTCTAAATCATCCTGAATGTTTATGTTATAATTCAATAACTGTTTAATTTCATCCTCAATTTCCTTATTAAAGTCTCCTATTATGTCTTTTGTATGAAAATTGTTTTCAATGTCCGTTTGCGAGCAACAGTCATAACTACCGGATTCGATATTGTTATTATTATTGACAGCCTTTAAAAGATCTGGTATTTCACTTTGTCTATCACTATGTACTACTTTACTTAAGCAACATAGCTCAGTAGGTGATTCTTTTGACAGAGAACCTTTAATTTTATTTATGTTATTGTTGTTATAATTTATAGTTTCAGCTGAAGATTCGTTTTGATTTGTTTCTACATCTATAATATCAGTGTCCAGATCATCATCTGTCATATCATTTTCCGAATGGTAAAAATTTTCTATATTCGAGGAGTAGTCCTGTATAGTATAAATATTATTATTATTTAAATAGAGTGAAAACCGGAAAACGATGTGCATAAAATACCAGTGCTTTCGACTTAATTAAGCATTCAGTTTTGTGTAAGCAAACCTATACACTACAATTATATTATTGAAAGTTGTATGATCCGGCGGCCATTTTTTCCGACAGATAAAACCTGGGGTTAATCAAAACAAGAGTGAATAGGTACTTTCTAAGCAAACATGCTACATGTTAGACTGCACCTCACTTACCATCAGGTGAGTTCGCAGTCAAACTTAAGTCTATCGCACAATAAAAAAAAGATTATAAGCAAAACTAGGACATATAAAACACTCGACCCCTAGTAATATCTAGCTTGGTGGCCAATGAACTGGGGCTTCTGTTATGACTCGATTAAAAAACATTATACGGGTTTCTCGCCTTAAAAAAATTACCTGTAAAGTATGCGCTAAATGTTGAAAGCCGGGATAGTTTGGATTTACTATTCCTCTTGGTACGGGAGTAGTACCGTTTTCAGACATCTCATCTGTGTCAGATTGTTCCAATGCTCTTTCCTCATTAATAAGGACTGGAGAATCGGCATCAGCTGAAGCAATAAAATAGATAAAATACAAATAAATGTTATTTAAACCCATTACTTTTATTAATTGTAAAACTCTACATTAGAATTTTTTACAGTTCTTACATAAGAAGCTCCCTGCCTCTTGTGCCTTTGATAAGTCTTCGTCTCCTTTAGGATTACCCGGCTTCCTATTAATACGTGAATTTATAATGTTCTCACTTTGAGTATTAATTCGGTATTGCCTGTTGCACACAGTTGCTTCTGCAATTTTTTCAGATGAAAGCGAAACACACGCTGTATTTGTTGCTTTTCTGGTATAGATTATTTTCACGTTTTCCTCTGGATCGTAAATATTGTTACAATTGGAGTGAAAGAGCGTGTTATCGTTTGCTGTGGTGCCTCGAGATACATTCAGAGCATTTGACGCGATGTCATAACTGTGACTGCCACCGCCACTGCTGCCGTTCAAAACTTCCTTGTGATTTCTCGCGGCCACGTTGCCGTTGTCAACATTGCGGTTGATCCTCATGATTTTCTACGATAGAAAAATCTACAGTAAATAAATAATGTGAAAACATGATTTTATATAAAGCTCACAAAGGGACATACATAGGTATTTAATTATTCTGAAATTTATACAAAGCTACTAAAATTGAATTTACAAATATGACAAAGGTCATGTTAATATACACAAAATGTCCCCACATTAGTAAACCGTAATTTAAAACATGATTCGTTGCCGTGATAGGTATACTAACAGCAGCACTCACAGAAACGTTATGTTATAATCGACACAGCACGTACACAAAGCAATTTAGTTTTTTATGTGTTTGTACTACATTCCTTCTAATTACAACGCTCGTCAATTTGTACTCCTGGAAAAATAGATATTTGTACTATTTCGACGGTAATTCCATTGTAGTTTAATTTAATAATTTCTTTATCGCAATTTGCAAATCAAGCTATAGCTACTGCTTTACAGGCCTACATAGTAGCTTTTATTTATTATATTTTTTTATTAACAGGTTTATATTTCCGAGCCATTAAGACAAATAAAAGTTTTAAGTGAAACCGTTTTGTAAAGATAATTTTACAGAGCCCGTGTGGGCATTCAGCTATAATTAAAGCAAGCTAAAACAGAGAAACAATAGGGTTGGTTAAATGAAAAGTAGAGTTTATTACTAATTGAGAGTGCCAAGTTTAAAAACCTGAAAGTATATTGCGTCTCTTACGTAATAAAACTGCTCATGATTATTTCATTCATGTTTGTATAATGTCTATACACTGCGTTCATATATCATCTATATTGAAGTACAACTGGGAGATATGTTGATATTCATCAACTAAGCAGAAAAAATCGTGCCTCTCGGGAACTCCTACGGCATGTTTTGCATCAACGTCAATATTTAATGTTGCATAAAACATTGCGTATTTATATATTTTTTAAACCTAGTAAAGTCTGCAAGAGTGAATACCTTATAATTTAAAGGATATAAATTTGCCAATGGCTACGACAATCTTCATACGAACAGTGAGGTGGATTAACTTTCCAGAGTGCAAAAAAGATTCATAACTTGAAACGGGTTGCAATTGTAACTACCTCACATTACCTATATGTAGGTACTTTATATTGCATTGTTTTCAATTTTAAGAAATCAATTTCAACTTGTTATTTTTCAACTTGTTAATTGTAACTTTCATCTAATATAAGTAAGTAAAATGTTGAACTGCTATTTAACAAGATAAGTAACATTAACATAGGTGAAACAGTTGCAAAGGTGGCTGTGACAGTACAATACAATTTGAATTGCTGCATTTTTGGGGGTCAAAGCGTATTTCCTGATTTGGATTGTAATAACAGCTTGACCTTGATGGCGTTGTAATGTAATACGTGCACTCTAACTTAGCTGTTCTTAGTTACTTAATTATTGCACTATACCACATTAAAATATTATATTACAAAAGTTACTAACGTTATCATCAGTAAAAAATTAAGTAAGAATATTATTTGGATTGTAATTATGAGACATCGCCTCTCTTCGTTGGTATTTTTAATTGCGACATCTTACGAAAGGAGGTCAGCAAAAAGCAGTTAGTGAAATTTTAACCACGTCGCATGTCACGTAGCTCTTTCACCGCCATCAACACTTCAGCGTTGCATTAAAATACGTACGGTCGCCGCTGGCAGCTCTACCTCGAAAAAAAAACTTAAGCGGTGAAGCTATAAAGCTAGGATTTGCATTGAAAATCCTCATTTGATCTTTAGTAAACCTTACATAACTTAAATCTATGTGGAAGTAATTATTTCTTTTTCATGTGGGATGTAAACTGTTAAAATGTTTTGAATTTCTAGTTTATTTAAACTTCTATTGAAAGTCTGAGTTGATTTACTCAAATTGATCCGTTACTAAATTAACCGGCGCCATGTGTGCAATATAAAGTAACATATCTTTAAGCAATGGAAGCCAAATAAATGAACGTGTATTATGTGTTTCCATATTCAGTTAGAATTATAATAGTGATTCGTTATGAACGTGATCAATCATTGTCACACCGTGCGACACCCTCAGACCGCGCCGGATGTGTATCAGAAGTTCCATTTGTGTCGTCATCTCATCCGCTCTGATCGCTCTTTCCTGGCAACTGTTACAACCAGTTGCGGATAGAGCTTCCTTTCGAGGTATATGCCGTTGTTTCATTGCTTTAAAAAAGGGAAATAGAAAAGCTTTCCACTATTGTCGGAGTAATTACCGGTGACTATACACTGTCTATGGGTACGTAATATATAATCTTTTAATCAGAAGAGGGTTATTTTTGGGAACTTTTCATAAATCATCATTTATCAGTTTCATTATCAGATTATTAATTTATCACGTGTAGAAATCAATTGCATGTTTTTACAGAATTACGTGCCTTCGTAATCATTTACATTATTGTTAATATCGACCAACTGACTTAACTGTCTTAGAGAAGTCTTTAGACTATTTGTTCCAACGTATACTGCAGTACATATTTCAAGCTCAACTCCCTAAAGTATACCTAAACGTTTATTAGTAAAGCAAGGTCTCCACACATATTACATGCGACATAAGTTGCATAGATTGTTTGTAATTTTGAGAGATAACATACATTTAGTTGAAAGATACATATCTTATTAAAGTAAATCCGACTGCTTAACACAGTACCTATGTACATTTGATATTAGTACTTACAATTAAATATACATTCAATATATGTAGATAAACAGCCGACTATATTAGGACGACTATGTAGAACCGCGGTCGCACTGTAATGAATGTTCATGAATCATTTCAGCTCAATTTCATATTTAATCAATAATTTAATGAAAGCTACAAGTTATTTCATCAGGGCTATAAAGAGTTTAAATAGCTTCGCTTTCTAAAACCGAATAGAAAGTTTAAAATTAAGAATCGTCAAAATGATCCTGTTTATATCGTGACGCAAAATTAGGAAAGACCGTTACTTCGACTGGATGCCAGAATTAAATTAATTAAATCTCCCAGCTATCTCAGAAGTTCGCTCTTAATCTCACATTTAAGAACTTGATATTCTACTCGGTGTTCGTAAAGATGTGAATAATGTTATTAGGTGTAAGTATAAAGTAGGTATACTCTCAATACGATGTCAAGGTACTTCAAAAATACAATCACGTTCCGTACCATACATGGAGCAATCAATGTACTGATTGCATATATTATTTTTGTCTTGTTTTTCCACATTTAATAAATATTGTTTACATACGTTTTTTTGATAACGGGATAGACCTTCAATAGGTGTCACGGTGCCTAAAAGTATACCGGGTATTTTGTGATTTTTACTGACTAAACATACATCAATTGGATCTAATATTACCCGGCTTAAGCACTCATTCTTTTGGTTTGTCTGTCTGTTTGTTAGTCCGGACTAGGCAGTTAGAAGGCTTTTCAGGTAACAATTTAGATTAAAATTGAAGCGAGATGCGATCAGCCCTATTCAAGGTTGGTTGCAAATATCCATAGGCGTCGCGATCGCTTGTCCGTTTGCAAACATCTCTTCACATAATAAGGTGGAACCAACTTACAAAGATTTACTTGCGGTCTGAAGCTGATATCCCACTGGCGTTCGTCGAGGATGACCTTCCCTCTACCTCCAATGCTTGCCCAGCGACAACGCGGCGCGCCGTCTTTGTCTCTCACAAAAACAAATTGGAACCAATATAGGCCTTAGTCACTCACAAAAACAAACTGCAACCAAGTCTCGTTCTTAAGGAATATTTGTATGTTTGATATATGTTACTTGTTCTAATATATTTCTAAAATACTTCAAACCAACTTTGATACTACATGTCTCCTTTCGAAAATATCTGTGATGGAGGTTTCTGTTTAATTTAATGATACCGTCAAACATACACTAATCTCTAGAAGACTAATTCCATCTGTATTTGCCAGTTTAGCGTGAATATATCACTTCAAAATTCTTTGTATTCTATTATTTACGGTTCACTTTTTATTCATAGTGTTCTGTTTTCCGAATGAATATTGTTTTTATTTCAAAAGACCCGCACAAATGCGCCCCAAATACCCACTGAACTGTAACAGAAAATCTTATGAAATTTTCAGTAAAGGGCACTCTACAAAATACAAACTATTTTTTCACCCCCACCGAAAGAAAAATTTGTTTCATTTTTACTTGTTTTTATGTATAGAATATTGGACGGTTTCCTTTCCTTACATAGCATATTATTCTAATCGAATAGATAACTCTTTATCAGGCTGTAACTACGGGAATAGGTAATGTTAAGTATACAGAGAGAGAAAATCGGTGAGACACAAAAAGAACGTTTTTGTTGTGTTTCAGTCTGACGGCAGACAAACATTTTTTTTCGATTCTTTTATTGTTCCACTGCTGGATTCGGGTCTTCACTAATAGTGGTTTCAAAACATAGTGCAGACGATTTTAAAAACAAACATACTAGATCGTAAGACTTCTATCAGATTGCGTTATTTGTGAGTAATCACAAGTATAATTTCAGTCTTGTCTACAGTGAGTTTTTTGGTGCGAAAATAATTGTTTCTTACAGTTATAGCGTGCTACTATTTTAGTATGAAAAAAGGAACATTGCATCCAACAATTTCTGAAGTACGAGTAGTTACTTGTCATTGTGTAACAAAGAAACACGGTAACAAAATAAATAACAATCAATACAATAGCTGCCGCTGTGGACTCCCGCAGTTGAATAAAAAGCTCTGCAGTCTTCAAAATCGAAAGAGCTTTTAAAGGTTCTCATTGTTGTAAAATACAAAAATTAGTTTTTACAGCTCGTATTGTGACTAAGCTTAAATGTGAAAGAATACAGTAATATAAATCTAGATAACATAAATTTACATTGGCTTTGTAATGAATTCCCAAGAAAATGTTCATATCGTGCAAACTATCAAAACGTGGTTATTTGTCATTCATACCGAAGTTTGCTTAACAAATAATAATCACTAACAAAGAAGCATTTTAATTAGTTGTAACACCAGTGGGCATATCCTTGCTTACTGGTTTTCTTAACTTAAAATTCAAATTTATAATTATAGTCGTTAATAATTATGATTATAAATAATATTAAGTATATAGTAACAATTCATTTCGGTACAATAAAATACTTCGTACTCAATACAAATATTTGCAAACTAGAACTACGTGCTTGAGTATGCACCAAGCCTCCTGGAATTGCAGGAAAAGTCCTTACTCTGCAGTGGTATATAAAAAGAGTTGCATCAGATATATCCCAAACCGAAATGAAACCGAATTCTAATTATGATATTATATCGACATAATGTATAACTTAGATATAAAATACAATAACAGTGAAATAAAAAACATAGTTATAATCTACTAGCTAGAAATTCAGCCCCCTACTCCGGGGGTCTGGGTTTAAATCATGGTAGTCACTTTTGACTTATTACGTGCGTTTGGTAAGTTATAAATTTAATTATCACTCCTTATAATAGTGAACGAAAACATCGCGAGGAAACCTGCATACCTTAGAGTATGCTATAAAATATATGTAATGTTTCTTAGGTGTGTAAAGTTTGCAAATCAACAATTGGCCAACGTGGCCTAAAACCTTCTTATTATGAGAGCAGTACCACAAAAAGAGGGTCAAAAAAAATTATATTAAGGTAATAGGCCATGAATATATTTTTGCTGCCCGTCTTAGAGCTTCAAATTTCAATATAGAGTGAGAAACCACGTAATACATAAGTAAAAAATAACATCATCAGCTCTACATTTTATAAACGGCAAACCTACATTAGCTAAAAGCCTACATTAATTGAGTGAATAATTGAATCCTTAGCGTGCGCTGCGAGTCATTTTGGCAAATTTTCGCTGGAAAAGATTACCACACAAGTATGTATTTAATATCAGAATCACTGCAGTAATAATACCACGAAGCTTAGTGCGTCGCCACTGAACAGACTAACGGCGGAGTAGGGCGCGCGGTCCGTGGCTGACGGCCAACAAATTGATTTTTTCCTATAGTCGTCCGTAATCCGCTTATTAATCCCTTCCCATTCAGACCTGTGTTTCATTATTTTGTAAAATAATATCTATAATAGCGCGTTATTAATGAAATTTAGATAGGTAACATAACGTTTTAATAACCAAATTAAAAATAAATGACCACCTATTAAGACAATATACTTACTTATAGAATAAACGTAACATCACGCCTGTAATCCCCTAAGGGGTAGGCAGAGAAGTGTAGTACACCCCCACAAACTCTACAATAACTGTAAAAATGCATGTGTATCTTGCAATAAATAATTACATGGCCGTTAAAATAAAAGGAAAACAATTAAGGAATAACATATCGTGAAAAACATTCCATGATGAATGTTTCACACTATTTTTTGCCTTTAGTGACCAAGCTACTTTGTACCTTAATATTCTTACCGAACTAAACAACAAAATAGAGCCATTTAGCTTTATATCCGTTAATTGTTTGGCCATGGCAATGTTTATTTAGTATACGCAGTAACGCAGAGCAACCTTCGCCCTATCTGCTAAAATAAACAGAAACAAACTCTGCAGTTCAGAACTCGTCCAATTTTATTCTGTTTGAATATAACAATGAAGCAAGGCACGTGAAGGTAAAAAAATATGTTATATCGAGACTAATATTCTTTGTAGGTACGCAAGCCTCCGCTGTAAAAGTAGGTATTGTGTTCGACATTGACTGAAGGGATTTATATTCACGCAAGCTTTTATTCTCACGACATGGCATGCCATACTAAATCGTCTCGCGATTTATTTTTATTGACCCCTTTCCCTGTAACTTAGTTTGACTTGTAGATTGTGGGTGGGTGGATGGGTACATATATTATACACGTATTTGCATAAAGTCTATTGTTGTTGAGCTCGTGAAAGTTAATTTTGAATATAAATTGCAGATCTTTTGTATATCTTCAAACAGAGATTCTGTTCCTCTTGTGTGTAAAAATGTAGCCTTTGAATTGCTTTTTAAAGTAAATATACAAAGGTTCTGTATGTAACGCAGCAGCTGTAAGAAAATTTACAATCTAAAACCGATTTGTACTGGAATGAGTTAATAGTTGACGAACTAGGCGATTTCATGAATGTATTAGAATAAAATCCAGCACCACCTCAACATGAGGCTGTCAAGTTTAGTCTTTACGATATCATGTTGCCTGTGCTCGTAAACGAGAGTTGACTGACTGACTTAATATACTCGTAGTTACTGAAACGGATTACACGTCGGGGTTAAGGACTATGTACTTGGCAACTGATTATATGTTCAAGTAATGTTATTCACGAAAGAGACAACTTAATTTACTACCCACTAAGGAACTTGCAACCAAGGCGTTAGTGACGACACTCAATGAATCATCGATGCATGACTACTTGCTGTCATACTGAGTCTTTTTATTATAGTCATTTCATTTTACCTGTCAAGTGTATCTATATTATATACATAAAAATGCTATAAGACGATTTAATGCTTGAATTTAAACGTTGCAGGAAACTTTATTTAATACGGACGATAGAATTTATGAAGCAGATGTAAAGCACACTTAACTTTATATGTCAAGGACTTATTCTCCGGTGTAGTGGCGCTCTTGCTGCACAAAAAGCGCTTAATATTTACTATATATGTATTATTATTTTATAAATACAATTATGTACCTACGTTATTTGAATAGAAAATAATTTGAAAAGTGAAACGTAAGTAATTTCACCATAAGGTTGATGTCCATAGACTACAGACACTATCTACATTATGATGAGTATTGTGAGTATTGTCTGCCCGATTGATACATATGTATATAACAATAAAACACGGCACGAATAATTAGGATTTGAAAAATCTTCAAACTAACTAATCTATCGAATTATTTTATAAAATTAATTTAGGTTGTACCTATGTAGACTTTCATACACTGTGACAATGGATTTCTAACGCATTTAATAAACTTGTTAAGTATGAAGTATGTGAATTTCAATAGCCGTGGGCTATTATCCAACATATTATCTAAGCCATGAAACAAAATACTGTAACATCAAGTATGACCTTCCTATAATTTTGTGTATAAATTTGGATGACACGTCCGGATGAGCTTAAATCAAATCCGAAGGGCACCAGGAAACTGAAATAGTCACAAATGCAGTCACTTAGCATAATTATATGAACAGATACTAATTTATTACAGACGATAAACAATTTGTAATAAAACATGCACCGACCCTTTATACTATAAAAATTGAAATATGTGCATACAAGATATAAAAAAGTGTCCATTGTGAGACTTAAACGTAACTGGTGAAATGTGGGGGTGTACTACACTCCTCTGCCTACCCCTTAGGGGATTACAGGGATGATGTTACGTTACGATATAAAAAAAAAACTGTTTTCCATTTTATACAACGCTAGTTCTTACGAAGATTTAATATGGAATTTAATAGTGGACATATAATAAAAATTAAACATCACTCGCTATAACGGTAAAGGGAAATATCGTGAGGACACCTGCTCTCCACTGCACTATTCTCCATATTGTGTTCTGAGGTATGTGAGGTCCAATCCCAACTATTATTATCCTTATTAAATTAATGTGATATATTTAGATGACTATATTAAAAAAAAAAAATTTGATTATAAAAAATCGGATGCTATCGAAACACTTTTGATAACTGGTAACCACCAGTCGTCACCTGTTACTTCTAAAAACAATCGATCATTACAATATTATTTTATATTTTTGCGACGTATGTACGTCGATTAGGGATATAAATTTCTACTACAGTAACGCGCTCAACATGATATTCCTTTGGGCATGAAAATGCCTTTAAACGTTTACCTTCCTCGTGTTATTAGAATTTGCGGCACTCAATTCGGTACGTCGTGTATCGATTTTCACTGCCTGTCTTGTAAAGACTTTTCGATCACTTTTAGGGTCGAGTGACCGTCCTATCATTACATATTTAGACGTGTTATTAAGCCGCCGAGTATTACAACCGACACTAGCTTAAAACTTCAATAGGTACTGACTGCGCTAGAGAAAATAAATGTAATACGTATATATATTAATGAATGCTCTATTTTTTACGGAGAACCAATACGTTTTGTTCGCAATAAATCCATGCTAGCTGCAGTCGAGCTTTCATAACTACTACCGTAATACTCGAATTACGACATCGAGGTCTCTCTCGCTCGTTTTTTAAATTTTAGTTTCACAAAGTTTGAACGGCTAACTATTTTTACATAAATAAACATATAATCGTTTATTTAATCTTCATATAAATATGTAACTCACTGTAATAGTTCATTTATCTATGTAATTTACTATTATCAAGTGAAAAAACAAATGGCTAAGGTTTTTTGCATCTCAAAATTAATAATAAATGACTTTATTTTGTCCAACCACTCATTACGAAACACTTTAACTTTAAATATTGTGCAATACCGCAGGTTGTGGGTTCGACTTTCCACCCAGAGCAAACATTTGTGTCCGATTACCATAACAGCGAATTTTGAATCAGATAACCGTGTGAGGAAATATCCTGTTTATTGATACTATTATTACAAATCTGTTGGGGTCAAGATATAAGGCATAAGTGCGAGAAGTGGACTACGGAGACAATGTAAGAGGAAGACCATGTCAAGAGTACCTACTTTTATTAGATGAGCTTGTATACGGAATAATGAAAATACGAGGCGAATGAAGTTTGAGAGAACCGCAGCCGTATGGGAATAGGCGATACTGATATAACTAACTATTATTATTGATTCAAAAAGTATTTTCCACTATTACGTACGTTCCTCTATTTCACAAACATAACGTTTGTATTAATCAAAGTTTTATATCACAATATTCGGAGGTATTTTCAGACGTAAGCAGTAAATTAAATTGGAGTGACCCGCCGCGCCCTCCGCCCTTTCCTCGTCGTTAATAGCTACTACAATGATGGATAACTCAAGCACGAAGCTATAACACTACGCTTCGGTAAACTCGCACACAACAATAAATAATATTCTACACAATCCCGTATATATTTATTTAAAAACCTGTGGGATAATATTGCAATATAAACATGTTTTAATGAAGCAATTTGTCTTTATCTTCATCTTTATCGCTCATTTTATTCTCATCAAAATGATTACCTACTTTAATCTTATAACTAAAGATGATGGTGTATACATGGGGAAACCGTTGCATTCTGCCGATTATATCTGAATGGAGGAATTAGGGTCATAGGACTATTGAAAAATAGTCTCTTAAACATTTATAAGTATGAAATATCAAACTGAGCTTTTTCTTAACGTGGACTTTATGCTGTCCTTTTGGTGCATAATTTGACACTAATCGAGCCATACTTCAAATATTGAAATTGGCAATGAACATTCTGCTTGCTGCCAGTTTGCAATTCTGTTTCGAGATATAGAAAATTTTACCGTTCTTAATATGTAGTTATGACATTTAAAAAAACTGAAATTGTTGTTAAAGACATGTTAATGTAAGCTTGGCACTATATTAAAAGAAAAACCAAGACTGTACTTTATAAGTTAAAACTCGTAAGCATTAAGTTTATTTACAAATACAAATTTAATAAGAAACGCTCGTTGCAAATTAATTCAGTCGCATATAACCCTGGAGTCAATATAAATAACAAAGGTTCTTTTATATTTCTAAACACAACCCTCGTATTATACTTGCTTATAAGTAGTAGTTGTTAGTTTTTACTTGCAAAGAGACTTCTCACACATATTTCGGTATAGTTCTGTCTACATCTTCATTTCACGCCCCTTATGCAAATGGATGCTAAAAATAAATATTAATATCCGTGTCCCATGTACCACTTGACCCCAAAAGCAGACACTTATACTCGTAGTAGTGTCTAAAGTCAGCTTTATCTAAAATATCTTATTCAGGATATACTGTATTAAAATATTTTGTATGTTTGATCTTTCTTAATTATTAATGAAGTTACAATTTAACATAACTGTTAAGATAGATTTGTAAAATATATATTATATCACAAAAACAAAAATTATCCTAAGCGAGCACATGTTTGTAGTCTTTTAATAAAGCGCTCAAATCAGGCTTACACTTGAGCCGTTTTGAAGAAGTTTAAATTCCTCTTAATCTACGAAATGTTGTGTAATCATAAAATATTCCGCTATAAATTTATTTTGGAGACACTAATGATATGTGTAAACTATTGATGAAAGAACAATTTTTTGTTCTCATTATTATCATCAACCAATTTATCGTCCCACTGTTGGGCACGGATCTACTTTCACAACAAGAAGGGTTAAAACCATAGTTTGCTAGGTGTGTAAGTGCGAGCTTACAGACAGACTGCTATTTAAACAAAGATTTCGCTGTAAGTAAAATAATACGCATTATCCAAAAAGGTTTCGCTAATAAAAGTTTTTCAGTGCATTCCTTAAGTAAAGTTCAAGCTAACAATAAAGTAACCCATGGCAAATGAAGCGTTTGGACCGTAAATAGCCTTTACGAGCGCCGCGGCGCTCCACGCTGCCGACCAGCCACTGTTCAATCGATGTTATTAAGCAAACTATGTCTACACTCACGGGCGTAGGAGCCATCGTTTTAGTTTCATGCGTTATCGAATATATGCGGTTTAGAATATGTATATTTAAAAACATTATTTATGGTAAATAAATTTACATACAATTTAGCCTTAAAATATAAATATTATAGACTCAGGACGTAATTATTTCGGTGGCAAAAACAGGAGTTACATACACTAGCTCTAGATTAAACTTACGCCTATTACTGTTAAAGATGAGGATAGACTCCATAAGAATTTGCAATGATTTGATAATTAATCAATCAATTTAGTTTATATCTCATGATAGACAATGCATTTTATTGGTAATAATAAAAATATCTACAACAAGACTATGTTTTCTCTTATATTCATGTATTTTTTTTCTTTATTTATGTAATATTGTAACTTTTATAATTATTAATAACGTAAACATGAACGGTAATATTTGATGCTTATGAGTTCTTAATTATATACAGATGTCGAATAATAACCTTCCAGTATTGTGGAACTACGTTTTATGACTGTAAATCTGTTATCATAATGGGAAGATTGCGACATAAATGATCTAACTTAGAAATCGTACCTGGAAAGGACGCCATCCTGGCCATAGGAGCGCAGTCACTGAATAATAGATGCAGCGAGCAAGGTTATCTTTTATCCTCGCGAACTACGATTTATTGCAGCAGTGCCACGTTGTTCGTGATCGTTCGGAGTACACTACACACCGCTATGGGAAAAGCTTTACGTCACTCGGGCTAACGAGGTTATAGTATAAGAAACGGCTAGGCGCTGGGGGCGAGAATATGGCGGAACGTGCGACGTGCACCCCGGCTCACGGTCGCTGCAAAATGATCGCGTGGCTCTCGCACGAAGCACGCAACACCGCCCGCCCGCGCCCGCCGGCTGCAGGCTTGGGCGGCTTTCACGACCAATGATATTTTACAAACATGCTGTTCATTTGGTTCTTGTGTTTAATGTTTCTCATTAATATGACGTAGGATATATTTTATAGGGTTGTGTATAACTGTTATACAATACATAACTATAATAATGCGGCCTAACCGGTTATACTCATAACATTTTACACATAGGCACATACAAGATTTATGTTTAGGTTTTATTGAATTTTATTAGTATCTGTTTTTTAGGTAAGACCATTTATTGGCTTAAAATTTTAAAGAGTAGTTTAATGTTTCTTAGATCACTGTTCTGGAAGGTTTTAAAAATGCGCATATTATAAATTAGTCAAAGCTAAATTACCCTTAGTAAAACAAAACATTAATATCGAAATTCACTTAAAAAAACTGACGATTTTCAAATCAATGCACATGTGGATGAATTTAATAATGTTATTTTGCTTTAATAAAATGTTTACAAGACTATTTTCCAAATTAAAAATGAACACGACCTAGTTCGTTATATTATAATTATGATTTGTTTATTTGAAGTTTATAATTCACTTACATATTACAAAGGTACTTGTAAACATTTCATATAATCAAATCTGGCGGTATATTAATAATAATATAAATAAATTTATCTATTTTACATTCGTAACTATGTATATAATACATAACTAGTAATGCCCTCTGTCAGGACTAATGCCGAACACGATTTGCCGCTGAAGGCGGTAGAGACAATTGTGTTCAAGTGACTAGTTAAATAAGAGATGTCGCTACAATCGCAGAAATATGAAAAGCAAACATTACACAGAGGATATGCCCTACGTCACAAAAACTGAAACGCTATATTCGATATTTGTTCAACAACGAACAAAAACAAAATCTAGGGCTAAGTGGTATATTTTTGTTTGTTTGGACTTTCCTATTAGGTGATACAAAAAATTTCTGTACTTTTTAAATATTTAATAAAATAGTAACAATAATCATAATATAATAATATATTTTTTAACAAAATAACATCAAAATAGGATTTTTTCTTGCGTTTGGCATACCAAACTTGAACTATATTCGGTATACGCATGTATTGACGCTGTTTCTAAAATTTATTACTGTTTTTTATTGAAAACTATAAACTTGTATTTATATTTGTTTAATATTATATACACGAATTACGAAAGTATTCACATGGCTAAATTTTAATAGTTAACCGGAAAATAGGAAAAGTAAAGAAACATGCCGACATTATTGGAAAACTATTAAATTGAAATATAAGAGATAAATTTATCGTTATTCGGGTCACGCTCCTGTGGCCTCTTTTCAACTTATGGCCGCGCAACATTGAGGTGGACGACAAGAAAAGGGCATTCTCAAATTGTATAACAGGATTCTTTAAAGCATTATTTGTACTTTGTAGCTTTGTTTGTACTTTGTCAGTACTGTTATGAGCCATTTTAAAATATAACATTATGCCTAACTATTCACTTTTTAAATAATCAGGTTATAAATTGTCATTTTGTCAAATGTTAAATATTGCACCAAGAAAACACGTAACAGTTTTTAATAGGTATCACCTACTACCAGGGTGTTTAAATTAAACACGCAATTAAAATGTGAAGCTATTAAGCAACGCACCGAACCTTATGCAACTAAACATAAAGGCGGAATTAACAACAGAGTGGAAACTGTAGGAGAGTTGATAAACAAGTTTTAATATCTCTACGGGATGCGACACTCGCGTCGTAGACAAGCTACGAGTTCTGCTACGAACATCTTTAAGTGCAATCAAGAGAAGTGTTATTTCATTCCGAAAACTTAGCAATTATTCCACGGTACAGTAAAAACTCTATCAGGATTAATTAAAAATATTTCGTGCATATCTTAATTTTATGAACGAAATACAACCTTACTACTTAATAATGGTATAATGGTCGATAGAGCCATATATAATATTATCACTACATAGTATAAAACAAAGTCGCTTTCCGCTGTCTGTCCCTATGTATATACATTAAGCATTAAATTCTAATAGTAACAGTTAACAATATGATGTGACCATTAAAATTATTATCATTTAAATTTACTTATACATAATTACCTTCTTATAAATACTTTATTGTACGGAATATGTTTGTTCGGGAAACAAACATCAACAGTTACACAACAGAATAAATGTAAAATGAAATATGCCATATACTGAATGTTCCACGCCAAAACAGTTATATAAATTACGTGTCGACTTCAACGAGCTGAAAAATACAACGAAATTTTCGTTTCTCCTTAAGACGTAATAAAGTCACAGAATGTGTAGGCAGAAATATTGACGTAGGTGAGTAATTAAAACCAGGAATGACGCAAAATCTTGTGTCGTTATCAACAAAGATAAATAATAGTTTATTCATGAAATTATTACAAGAAAAAGTCAAGAAAGTGTACCGATCTTTACTTGCGAATAACTTTTCTTATTCCTATTTGATTGTTCAATTTCGTCCGCGGTTTTGTAACGATGACGTTCCTATTTTAAAGTTATTTGTCACTATTACGTATTTTAGTTATTTAAGACTATTAAGACAAGTATTTTTCGAGAGCATTGGTAAAAAAATGTGATACAAGCGACTTGAGATCATAATATTAATAATTTCTCATCAATAAATCGTAGGCGAACACGGCTTCGGAGTGTTCTATTTCAAGCAATTGCGTGGGCAATTGAGCACATTAAAATGTATTGAATATTAATATTATTGTTTCTTTATGTAGGAAATCACGTCAGGGCTGTAAGGATGACATATTAGTCACTCGGTGCTTTCGTCCTACCCCGCTAGGAACTCTAAAAATTATTTATATAGTACAAATTAATCATTTATACATTATTACGTAAGCAAGAAAGAACTGTATCTATATTATATTGTTCTCAAATAGTTTATCTGAAGGCATTTTTTTTCTATAACACCCATATGAGAAAAAGTATAAAAGCTAATTTATCAAAAATCAGCTAACTAAGCTTTTGGATTGAAAGAACAAAGAACCGAGATAAATATCATGTAATAGAAAGTCCCGATATGTTCAACGAAAAAACGTATTGATCCTGAAGTAAGTTGCCACCTAGAAGCCGAAAAGAGGAGGTTGTTTGCTTAGAATGGTGCTTGCTAACACATATAGCATTGTATACATGTTTTACATGTTTTAGTCATCGTAGTCATAAGTGGAAGCATTACATATCATAAGTCAACATATTACCCTCAATCTTAGAACAGGCAAAATAATATTAAAACGTCACAAACAATTCATGTACTAACTAAACCATACGTAAGTAACAAACATCTATGAGACTCACATTTTCCTGATTTGTTGCTGGCAGTAAAACAAAATATATATGTGTAAGTTTAGATATTGAGAGAGACAAACTGTAAAAAACAACAAGTTTTTCTTATGTTTGTTTTGAAATTAATCTTCTCACATATTGGCACAAACAAGAGTCAATGTTGTGACTCGACTTGACACATGAATATCTGCATGATCGCTCCTGTTTGCGCCAATTCGGTTACTTTTTCCTTACCTAAAGGACATAAAAAGTGAAATAAAAATGAACAAAGAACACTTACTGCAAAGCGAAAGTGGAAGATTCCTAGCACTGTTACGTTTAAAATAAAAGTTTACAAAAGTAAAGCGAACTTTTTGTTGGCTCAGAATAATTTCTATTATTCTCGAAGCGTTTATATAAGTCTAAATAGGATATTTACGTCTTCCTAAGCAGAGGAGGAGGCAGATTACTCTTTATGACATTAAGCTTAAAACGACAACTTCAACGCTATTAGCGCTCATTAAAGCTTCAGCCCCAAGTAATTGTTGGGAGAGAATGTCGCAAATCGCTGATTGTTAGACGATCTAGGACCTTAAAATTAAACCGTTTTGCAAATAATCTTAAGGGCCTCACAAAGGCGGCTTATTTAATTGTATTGTAATGAAAATGTTCTTATATTATAGCAAGTTAGTAATAATTTTCCTATTTTAAAGTAAATATTAACATTTACAAGTACACACTAATCGAATAAAACGTTGATATATTATTATTAAACAAAACATATCCCAACATTAGATTAAATTAGATACATATCTATAATATCGAGGCAAAATATAAAAACCTGTTTTCAAGAAAATCACTAAGAAGTCGAAAATATTTTAATGTTATTCTGTATCTAGGTACCCCTACCTTCAGGATAAGGCCCCCGCCTTACCCTGAACTCCCACATTACACCTTAGTGGGAGGGAGCGCCTGAAAAAC
>DWDX01000309.1:0-29708 GCA_018245675.1 Agara michaeli
GAAGGCTGTGGAGCAACATATAGGCTACATTTTATCCTAGAATTCGCGCGGGGTCGTGATTTACACGGGAATAACTTGGTGACGCACTAATTTTAACGCGGGCGAAGCCGCGGGCAATGCTAGTATAAAATATTTGCTAAAAAGATGCGTTGGCAGCCATGTTGAAAAACCGAACAGAAAAAGACGGTAAAATGGTATAAAGACAACAGCCTTTTATCACCCAGCCAACATGGGAAATCTTTTCGGAATCACAGACATTTTGTCGAATTGTACGAATATAAATGTTCGTTACATCACAGGTTACAGACGCGGCTATACCGGTTTATTATTGAACAGTTTTTGATTTGTAGAATCGATCACAGCGAGCTATGCAAACACAGCACGAATGTTATAAAACTAGTATTGATAAACAACACGGACCGTTCATTTTTTATCGTTCCATATTAACAAGCTGTCGAGTTTTTGCGCGGTCTGTTTATGTATAACTGATTGTTATTCTAAGAAGTATGCGCGCGAATAAATATTCATGTTATAGACTTCCAAATGAACAGATTTGGTGTTTTTTTTCTGCGCCGAAGGAACACATAAATTCACATTTTGCAAAGGTTACTCCGATGAGCTAAACGTGAGATTACGATCGACACTACTTTTTTCTGGGAATCGAGCGATCTCTATATGGTAACGAGCATGTAATTTATTAATTTCGGATGTAAATATAATAATTGTGTAGCAATATTACGTAATCTCATCGATCATATTGTGAGTCAACAAAATACGCTTGAAAATTATTTTTGTTCGGTAATATTATTATTTAATTACCTACTATCTATCTAATTCGAAGAATGGCCGATGCGCCCTCTATCGACGTAGGAATCAGTTAAATTAAATACGCACTTTCAAAGACAGCAACTCTAGTTTTCCCTCATTTTCACAATTTCTATCAAGTGTACCTATAGATCTAGTGACGTAGACATGACTAAAATATAAAACGAAGAAATTAAGAATTAATTTCAAATGATGAAAATCCCGCCGGCCGTCTCTATCCGTTCCAGTGCGCGAGAGCATGTACGCATCGTTAAATATTTTGACAGGCTGACGGTTTTATTCGCCTGTTGCTGTTAAAATTCAATATGGGAATGCTGATTCACAACATTACAAACATAAAATCACCGATCTTTTATATGAGCTACGCTCTTATAACCGAGCGATAAGGTTTATTTTCTCAGTACACATTAGTTAGTCATGCAAGAAATAAGTTTGTCTTTACATATTTGTCCGGGAGACTATAAATCCAGTGCTGCCAACCCTACGGTGCAACGAACAGTACCAACCGTTGCCTGCGCCGGGGATTTGTCACCGGTGAAATATATGCAGGGACAACGTGCAATAGCGACGCCATTTTGGATTTGACACCTAAAATGTATGTCCCGCTCACTTTTGTCACAGTCTGGCCCACGTAAATGTTTTGCAGATTAATGGTATCGAGATTGCAATACTTTCTCAATAGCGGCCATTACCAACATTACATCAAGAGGTCGTGGATTCGATTCCCATTCTGAACAAACATTCGTATGATGAGCACATTAGCTTGTTCTGTGTCTATAAAATTATATAAAAATATCTATATAAGAATTCGTCATATGTAAATTCGATATATGGTTATCAGCTGTCCGATTACTATAAAACAAGCATTTAATTGCTTTATTTGAAATCAGCAGTTTGTGGATTTGTCCCAATTATTATTATTACTGTATTATTATTTCGATGTTGAGTTTGAGCACAAAAAACTGAATAGGACAATTATTTATTAATCACGAGCATCAAAGTACACAAACATCAATAATACAGTTACATAAAAATTACTAAATGTTATGGGAAATATAAAAAAGTATAAACAATATATAACAAGTATAAACCAATGTCTTTCCAATCTAAGGAGAGCTTTTAATAATCTTCCTAATAATAATAATTAAAAGTAAACTGACCGCTTAGTTTCGAGAACGTGGCGCTTTCAAAAGGATTATATTCCTTTTGAAACAGCGATTGCACTGCGACGATAAATGTTAGTCTTTTTACCGCGGAAAATGAAGTCGACGCAGAAATTAAGTGTGAAAACAGGAAGCTTTCATGACGAACTTGGTATTTTAATGAATTCGCATGAATAGCGGCGTTGTGCGCGCGCCAACGATCGGTCCCAGACTTAGTAGACGAGCGATAGGCTTGCACAATAATCTAAGCAATGTTCTACTGAGTTAAGTCAAATATACCCATGGGAGAACGATGGTGTCGAATAGGTTTCCCGCTAATGCAGTAGACTGCGCCCAACTGTGGAACTCTAGAAGGTTGCAGCCAAATAAGGTTTTTTCGAATTAGACAAGAATGTCTTCTACGTAGGTACATACGATCGGGCTGTTTCACGCGTATTTGCCTCACAAACGCCCAAGTCTCGTGTTAGTGTACGAACACAAATACAGAGACAATCGTGCGAGGTATATATTCCCGAGGTAATATATTTGATACAAATCTTTGCGTAAGATACGATATGATGACGACTTGATATTAATCCATATTAAATTTGTTCTCCCCTTAGTCGGTTCTCGCTTGCGGTGTAACAAACTATTCCGCCCCATTATAAAAGGATGCAAGTTTGTTATTTTATTTTTGCATAATGTACTCGGGAGTATCGCTCCGCTCGGATTATGAGATGATGTTCTTTTGGCACGCCGGAGTATTCTACGAAGCCTTTGTATGAGAACGTATGAATTGATTAGTCTGAGTGCACGACGTTCACAGTACAACTACAAAGGTGTGTCCGAGCCTTTATCGGCGCAGTGTAAAATAATAATAGCCGCAACTTTCATCTCTTTTGATGCGTCCCTTTCAAACATTTTAATATCTTTCATAACTGCGAAAGTATACTCATTGCAAAATAAAGCTTTACTACCTTTTACAATATGAATAATATATTGTACGCAATAGAATATTTTCATATATAATACCTACAAATAAACGTACATTAATACGTGAAGAGGATACGTGACCGTTTTAAAACACATTGCGCGCACGGACGAGTGTGAGATTTGGTGAAGTTGCAGTTTATATGGAGAAAGAGAGCAGAAAGTAAAAATGTTCATGTAATATGAGAATCAGATACATTCAATTGAATTAAATAAATCATTAATTGGTGCAAGCAACACAACAAATAAACGATTAATCGCGTTCTCCGTAATTAATTTGGGCGAGCGATTGAGCGATCAGTTGACAGTTAATGAATTAATGAGGCGCGTGGCGGCTCGTCGCTCCCAGCCCGTGCTCACTGCGCACACAGTACAGTTTGCTCCACGCTCTAATCTTGCATAATGAAGTCTGCTCTTACACATTTTAAAACCTCAATATAGATTACGTTAATCGGTCTGTTGGTACTGCGATTAGTAACCCTGACTGCCAAGCTGGACAGGTTGTGCGTTCGATTCTCGCCTAAATCCAAAAGAAATATCTATGTAACGAACATTGGTGTTTATTTTGAGATTTGGTCTCACATCTATATGTATATGTACATTCAGAAATATAAGCATTTTAACTATTGAATATGCGTGTACGGTTTGTACAAAAATATTATCAACCATGCCATCACGCCAGGTGACTAACGGGGTAGACAGAAAGAACCGAATCAAAAATATACCTATCCCTAAATCAATCACGTCACATTCATTACTCTCTTCATATATGAGCGCTTGTTTCGGAGACTCTTGACTCCCATCAATCAATATCTCTGTAAACGCGGTATAGGAGAAGCAACGTGAAAATAGCATGTGTCATACATGCGTTTGCTACATACTTGAATAACGTAACGTGGGTGAGTAGACAGGCTGTGTCGCCAGTCTCGTACGTTCGCACCGGTCCCGTCACGACAGCCTATCTGTGCCACTGTCTGGTGTGTAGATGTAGTGCCGGCCGCATCTGAAGCGTAATCGAGCTCCGAGGTGGTGTTTACGCGCGAAATGGGGACGGTGCCGTTCGCATATTTACGATAATGCCATTACTTGTTAATTGCACTGTAACAAACTACTCTATACAGGGCGTTATGAAACTTTTTAATTCACCATAGATTTATTGACGCTGAAATTTAATAAATAATAAGACTTCGTTATCCCCTTGTTTTAACTACGATTGAAAATATATCAAATTCTCTAATATGTATAGGCAGCATCGTAGATATTCGTCCCTCACATTATTACTAGAACTAAAATCTAACTAGCATTACTTGAAATAACTAGCATTACTACAAATTGGGACTCTCAGTTGCTGACACTTTTTGTGGTTAAACAATATTTAATAAACACAGCCAGAGGCTTCTTCGAGGAGTTTGAAAACTTCCGAGGCGTGGAATTGGTGACTCACATGTATGTGGTATCTACACTGGCGCCACGTAGCGGAGTCAGCTCTAGGTCGGTCGGAATCAGTACTCAGTAGCGTACTTGGTAGCAGTAGTCAATATAGTCAAAACACTGCCGTTTTTATTGAATAATATAGAGCACTCTGTACTGTCACTTACGCTAAAGAACCGGAATTTGAATAAACTACATATAGTAACTGGTTCTGTGCCACCAGTTGTTATTATAGGAAATAGATAGCTACATTTGACAGATATTTATATAGTACACTGTTAGGTATTTGCATAATTGCTTACAAACAAGGTCCTGAGCCACTTCGCGCTACATTACACACTGCAACTATTTTTACATCGCACGACAATCACAGGAGTGGAGGTGATACGTGTTAGTGGACTTCTCGCCGGTTGGATGAAGAAGAATGAAGAAGAAAGGTATTTTCCATGACTGTGGCCAGTGGAAATCCTTAGGCTCGGCCTAGCCCTATGGCAAATAGGCGTGGCTATTAACTATACCTTATTTATTTGATATATTTCTGTCCATTTACGTTACTGTTGTTTTCTTCTTAATTTCCGTCCGGAGTGCAGTCTTCGATACTGGAACGCCATCTGTCTTAGCGCCTTAACGTTTAGTAGACTTACGAGTGTAAGGAAACTTACATTACCGCGAACACAAATGGATTTCCTTCCACGAGTGCTATTTACGCCACTTACCAAAACCCAACAATGGGGTGGCAATGGTACACCACCTAAAGGTAGGAAGAAAAATCATGACCGTAATTAACATGGTGTGAATACTTAACGAGGACTCGAGCGGTGACGAGGCACTCAAGTCCCCGAGTCGAGTTCTTCTCGACTGGAGATGATAATTGTTTGAAAGATTTACCGGAACAATTGTTCTCCGAACTGAAATTATGAGGGTAGTTCACGATTCGCGGAACAAGGATAAACAAGGGTTGGCTAAAATGCAATAAGATTGCTGAATATCGCTTGATATGCGTCTACGTCTTCGTACTATATAAAACCCTGATCGGTCTGTATTCTGTAAACTGGTAATGACATGTAAGTGATGAATCAATTTAATATTACAAGGTTACTTCCCGCGACAAAAGTATCATAAATGCACTTCACAGTACGAAGTACTTTGTATAGGTGATAGGGTGGGTACCTTCGGCGTTAGGTAAACTCTAAGTAGCAAGATACACCCCGACTAGCCGACCTGTGTATCTTTATCGTGGAGGCGATAACAATATAAAGTTTTGACCTTGTAGTACTACTAGTACTTACCGAGTAATCCATTTTAGCCGTCGCCGAAATTCGACCATAAAGTTTAGTTTGATTAAACTTTTTATCTCACTTTTATGATAACAAAGCTCAGTAACTACCAAACAAAACAATAAAGGAAAATCGGGTGACAAACAGAGAGGAAAAGAGTACTGAACTATTTTGCCTTTTCTTATTTATATTGGTATAGATTACTAACGAAAAATTGAATTAAGAAGTTCGAAAATTATACTGAAAATATATCTCCAGAAACTACACTTTGCACTGTATGCGATTCACTGGAAGTTTCCACTTAATCTCAGGGGGCTTTTTCTAGTTTCATGAAAGTCGAATACCTACAAGTCTATGGACGTGTAGGGTTTGCGGGCGCATTCGTTACTTTAGTACACTTTTAATACCAGTTATTTTCTATTTGTATTACGCTCACTTATGTAGCAGCCCCACAGTAAACACGACAGTGCTATATTTCTCCCACGTATCCGGCATAAAGAACAGCGCGTCATACGTAATGTATTCCGTCCCCGAATGTTTCAATAAAGCTCCTTCGAAAGCGCATTTTCATACAAACGGCGCGGAGATGCGGTGCTCGGCGCTGAGTTACGACGAATATTAACGTTACATCAAAATTATTTATCTCCATTACTCTTTTGTAAAGTCTTCTTACGTCCGATTCAACTCGTCGATCTCTCTATGGTATTAGTAGAAAGTTAGAGAGGATAAATTATATAATTTCCAGTGTACTAAAACTGTTAAATAAATAAATAAATATTCTTTGAATATAATTAGTGCTACGAGATAAGATACATGATAGGGACCCACGATAAACTTTCCATATACATGTATTACTATCATGAACTAACTTTAATCATTTTCAAGGTTCAATGTTTTAATCCCACTATGGGAACCAAATAACAAAAATGTGTGTGCGTTTATAAAAACATAATACATATCTAGACGGCCACAAAACGTATCTTTAACTTTGCAATTTATAAAACATAAGTGCTTCATTCCACATTTTTTTTAAATGTAGTTTATATAAACTGTGGAGGTCGTAGCTTACACAAAGTTGGTCTAGAAAGATTGTCTATAAATAAAGTGTTATAGTCGCGCTCAAGGATTACGCTTAAGTTCAGTGATTCTGGCTGCACTGACCGAACGCCCTCGGGCGCCCGGGAACCACGCGAATGTGCATGCTGCTCGTACGTACCTACTGCTCTATTTCATAATGTGATTTAGTATCATCTAACACTACTTTTATCCACAGGAAATGATCCTACTCGGCTACTTGACTGGTATTTGAGAGTGAGGGAGAGGGAGCTACCTCCCTCCCGGTAGCGCTATGAAAGTTTCAAAGTAAACATCATTAGATTCTGTTCTATAGAGTGTTCATAGGTTCATTTTTGGCAAACAGCCATTTTTATTAAAAGTGCTTCAGCCTTTGACTGGAAGGAATTTCCTGGCAACGACTACTATTTGAATAATATTAATTCGGAGACAAACTAAAATCATCATCGATTTTTTACCTCACGATGTTTTAGCGAGCGATTAAAGTGAAAGGGACGTGCACGGATTGGAACCCCGGATCTCCACAATGAGAGTCTCAAATGTAAACAATTGATCTACCACTTGTTATTGTAATAACTACTGTATTATATTACGTATACTATCGTTAGTTACCCTTACTCCTCGCAAATTTCGCATGATATAATTTAGCAGTGATGAAGCCGGACTTACATGACTAAGTTGCAGATATTTACTTTAGTAACAATTGAGAAAACCAGTATCGTGGCACAGGTTACATTATGTGAGCCGTGCTTTATTTTTGTGAGCCGTGCTTTATTTTTGTCAAACGTACTTTACAATACTTCACTCGAGAGATCACTTCATGTCCGTGCCGAACCACAGCTGAGACATGTGCTTTTTTGGCTGCCAGAGGTCAATGACTTGCAGCCTACCCCTTCATTAGCATAAAAACGAACCTACTACACAGATTAAAACTCTCATAAATTGCCAATATTATTTTCTCAGCTAATATAATTTTCTCTTAACTTAACTAAATCAGACACAAGTTTAAAGAGCACTCAGTCCTACTTCATTAAACGTGCAGGAATATTTGTACATATGAGTAAGTTAAAGCTCGGCTAAAATTAACAATACTCTGAAACTAAAAGCAGTTCTAGTAAATGCCGTAAGCCCCTAATCGCTTTAAAGCATTTAAAAGAACCTAGCAATCGTGGGTCTTTACACGCCCTTTCGAATGCCTTTTTGTACTCAGGTAGAAAAGACCGAGATGTCAAATATTTTGACATCTCAAAGATAATTCCCAAATTGTCATAGGATTGTTAACAATAGGCTTAAAGTTTTTTCTGCTGTCACTCCGAAGAGATGATAATAATCTGTTAACTCGGTATTTTGTACCGAAACTCTCCATTGGCGTATCCCACGTATCCCAGACAGATGACAATACGTTAGTACATTAAAACGTGATGTTTCATTCTTGTTATCCTGCGTCTAAATATAATAATAATAATTCATAATACTTGTACGTTAATTCAAATTTGGGTCATACGCTGACGGTACTACGCAGTGTTTATATTTGTTACAAATTAATAATTATTTCCCTTTTGTTAAGCGAACATTGAAATTATTGATATTCACTGAATATAGAGTTTGTACAAATTAGAAAAGTATTTAAATTTCGAGAATACCGCGGCCTGCGGGCTTTTATTCGTACAGCTCCAAAGTGACCCGACTTTAAGCGTTTATTCTAATCATTATAATACCTAATGCCATCAGAATGCTTACAAAACATACGTGTATTCAATAAATTTAACGACGGCCCATTATTGATCTCATAAAACTGCCCACACCCAAGTTGTAGGTTTGAATGTTAAGAGATAACCACACAAATAATTAACCCATTTGGCTCCGGCCGTATCGAACCTCGTAAAATTGATTGTAACGTTTGAGTTTAATTGTTTCTAATGTTTTATCGAAGCACGTGTGATGGCTCGTTACCCGTCGTAAAATATTAAAGGATTGTTCGATAAACACTTCTCATATAAAGATGAATTGAGGAATTAAACAACTTGTTTTATAGTAGTCATTATAGGTAATATTGTAAAGTTTACGACGCGGTCGTTTCGCGCCTCTCTATTACTCTCTTTATGTATGTTAAATTTTTAATTAGTCGCTACTAATGGTTATTTCAAAATATTTCCAATAATAATAAAGCATCTCGAGCCGCCGAGGCCGTCGATCGCCAGAACTATTCACACTATATCCAAACCAATGTGTGAACACTCTTTCGCAGCCAACACCTGAAAAGTTCCCCAAAACACAAGTAGGTACAGTAACAAGCTGGCGAGATAAAGTTCGCGAGCAATTCTTAGACAAAGGCGAGCCGAGTTGCAGGGAGCGCGATCTATAATGAAGATCGAACTTTACCCGAACCGACTATTCCGCCCAATGCCCCGGAAAATAAACATAAGTCTTCCCACCTTTTGTTATCGTTCCTCCAGAGTTGCTCAACCGCTCGCGCGGGTTACACTTTATTTTAAATTACTTTTCAACAAATACTTACTTATCATTTTAACTACTTAACACAATCTGTCAAACTGCAATTTATTTCAATTTAAATATTTTTAAGTCGATGTATTCAGTGCAGTCTATGGTCGTCTACATAAAAAAATGACTAATTCCTGCCTTCGTCCAAACTAAGTCCTCCTGACTAAGTCCAGCATTCGTATGTACATTGCAATCGATGTGTACTGAATAACGGCATCTTCTATGTTATCTTATGTTCATCATTCATTTCAGTGTCTATTGCTTTCTACGCTTTTTGAAATTATGAACGGTAAGATACATATTGAGTTGTAAAATTTATTCTGAAAACAAATAAACAATGAATACATCCACCGGGTTAACAAAATGAGGATCTGTGTATGTTCACTCGGTTTGAATTTCTCATACATCGGCTGGAAACATCTAATTAGGACGTTTATATTAAAGCAAAATAGGCATGAAATTCAAAAAGTAACAAAATATCGAAGTACATGGATAACAAGTTCGGATCGCGCTGCTCGGGGACGGTTCATTATCGATAATAATATTTTAGATTTGAATAAACGCAGCCCAGTTGGAGTCACGCGGTAACTCGGCAGCGAGATCACTCCGCCAGATAGCGCGCCGGCTGCGCACCTCCATCTGCCACAGAATATAACATACAGAAGCTTTGCAAAACCCTGAAAACGTATTCTATTAATCTATGTGTAGGATTACATTTAAATGGAAGAAAATAAGTCTCGCAGGGGTCTGCTGGAAACAAAAGTATCCGACTCTGGAATCCATTTTTTGCTATTAAACAGAAGCATTCCCACTGCTGCGCACGAGGAACAGTCGATGTACGAATGTGGTAGACCGATATCCTAATATACGAGACGTCCGAATTTTATCCACAGACAATTAACGAATGCATTAGTTACACAAAATGGCGCGAAATATCAGAAAGGCGAAAAAATGCTTAAAACGAAACTTTGTTGTATAAAGTAAATATTGTCATTTATATCACGCTTATTTAAAATTCATTTAATTCATTCAATAAAATTTTAAAAATACCAAGCGAAAATGTATAAAGATTGTTGTATAATCTGTGGCGCGCTCTCCGCAGCACGGGTCGCGGTCCCCGGCGCACATTAAGATAGCCGATAAGCCTTGTGACCTACACACGAGTGGTTTTATTTTTACGTATCACCTTACGCTTTATACGTTTACTGTTATTACCTCTTATTTTCGGCTCAGGAATTACCTAACTGTGGAAATGCTGAGAAAGCACCCATTTACAGAAATAGAATAGAAATAGTTGGCACTGACCAACTTTAAAGGTTCGGGCAATGTACAAGGGCATTTTAACAAAATTGGTCACACGTCGTATGCAGAACAATGACCAATTTTTGTACGATTGACCGATGTGCAGACAACAAATAAATAATACAGATAAATCTAGAGTTTAGTACAACACTTGTTAGCATAAAGGTTAATTAATTTAGTCATAAGAATATGAGTTAAGTAGTGTACATACTCAGTAAATATCAACATAATTTTCTTCAATAAAAAAAGGTAATGTTATCAATTTCATAATAATAATATATTCCTTAAAACTGAAACTCCATTATTTGTTTTAAAACTATATCGAGCTGCAATTTGGACGGTTACTTCTGCAACTAATAAATAACACTCCTGGAAGCCATGATAGCCCGCTACGAGAGCAATAAAGATTATATCTTTCAAAGGACATTGCCAAAAAGATAAGACGCCGTATAGTTTCGCAACTTCAGGAAACGATAATTTAGCTGTTGCGAAATCGTTTAAATTTATTATCTTAAAAGAAATATTGAAATATTGAAAAAAAAAGAAAAAATTGATATAGTTTGTCGGTGACGTATCTCACTCTGAAGATTGTGAAAGTAGCGACGTTCGCCCGCCATCACCATCATACAGTAGTCGCTTTCTTTTGGTTTTTATCAATAAACCACATCAAAGTGTTTTCAGCTCGTAAGACTCCAGCGTACGAGCTGTCGATTAATCATCAGATGCACTCGTCTTTTTCTACAGATACCGGCAGTCCCGGCAGTCTGAAATAAACGAGTATCCTCACCGACACGATAACCGAATATCCTCAATTTATGGAAGAAAAATCAAAAAACAGATTCATCACCAGTGATTTATGTTGTTGTTTTAATCGGAACACTAAAATGCTAAGTGTACAAGCAGTGCACACCCACGAGATGAATTTGAACCGCTTTGAATGAGAAAAACCGACAGCGCTTCGAAAATGTTCAGTAGCTGGCTGCGCTCATGACGAAATAGATTGGGATCTCGACTCAATAACGAGTAGTCACGGCGCTATCTCCTCGTAATCCGATTTCAAAGCGTTGTCGTCGAGATCACACTGAGTCTTGTTAAAGTTTCCATAGAATACTGATCGAGCTACGGGCTGCAGTCATGAGTGAGTGTACTCCTATAATAAAATTCACAGGCGCGTATGAAAATTGTTTTGATTTGATACATTAAATGAAACCCACGGGCTAGAAATGGTGAAGGTTAATAACCGCAGTAACGGCGAAGTGGCTAGTAACTCGTCTCACACAACGCTTCCAAGGGCACGAGAAGAGGACTTCGTAGTGTTGTTCTCCGATACGATTACCATTGATGGTCGAGCTTGTGTGATGGATTTAATTAAGATAGTCATAACGAAATAAGTTTGTCAGGATCGTAGTGGGAGAAAGTCGTTTGTCTCGAATGGGCTGAAAATCAAGACGGTAGCCTTCAAGCCTTGTCATTTCGAACAAGATCTGTATCTGGCAGTGACACATTACGACGATATAGATATATCGGCGATATTTATTCGCTCGATAACGACTAAAATAACAGACACATCAACACGTGTAAGGAAGCAAAAGCAATCTCATACCGGTCCACTCTTATCGGCTGAGTTTTCCGACGACAGTCTATTTCCTGCGAGCTAGACTCGAAAGCGATAAACACAGATTGCTCTCTGCCAAGTGTCGAGGGAACGAACACTCCACACTCGTAGCATACGTAACAAAATGTTTAAAAACCGCTAAATTTACATAATGACTCTCTACATAACAAATTTGAGCTTATTACGTAAATAACGTTATTCTGATGAAGGAATATGAACCAAACCATTGCAGCTTCGATCGTCATCACTTGTGTAAATAATATTTTACTTCCATTCGTGTATTGTACTACTGTTAGAAGCGGGGTTCCTTTTATAATGAATATGGCCAGCATAGTCGTCCACTAAGCTGGCCAATTGTAGTTTGACAGACTTCACACTTCCCATATGAAATAATAGATAATTCCAAGATCGGCAGGTTCCCTAACGATGTGCATGTTCACCGTTATACCGAATCACATATCATTTATAAAAGTAAAACAATAAAGTAATATTAAAGGTAGGTATTGAACTATCTCATCCATTGATGATCGGTCTTTGTAACGAGAAAATAAAAGACAGAGAAATTCAATTGGACGTTTAATCTACAGCGATAACTTCAACTCGATGGAAGAATAAGCCGAATCGACGGCGGTGGCCTTATTTTCTAAAATTCTGGATCCTTATTCCTGCGCGTCGGAAGGCGGCCGGCGTGCCGTTGGCCGCGTCTTAGGTTTCGCCATTTCGGGGACAATGCGACGCCATCTTGTTCGGGCTTTGTTTAGAGCGGGAAATGGATGCGGATGCGAAAACGGATGTGACATAAAATGTTTGTGTTTATGTAAATTACGACAGATAATGGGAACAGGTCTGTGAACGTCCATAGATATTTTCTCATTTTATGATGCACTGGATATATTGTTTATTTTATGAATGTCGCTAACAGGTAACTTGAAACTGAGTGCTAGAGCAGTGAATGTACCTACCGAACTTAATATAAAGAATCGCATCAAGATCCTATTTGAAGTGAGTCACAGATTCAAATTCAAATTATGGAGGTCGTGTATGTTTTAGTCTGCGATCATGGGCTTTGTGTGCCTTTCAGGCTATAAGACCGGGAGAAAAACTTCGGCGAAATATAACTCCCAGCACTCTTTTAAATAAAAAATAATATACAGAATCGATTCTTTTCAAAATAGACAGTTCGCGAAACGTAGGGATCTCTATTTCCCTTTAAAACCCATTTGCACGATAATGGAATATTTATTAAAAGCTGTTGTTAAGACATTTATCTTCACACCTTTTAAAAATTATTCATTTCGTTACAATCTGCACTCAAATTTAGGATCTAAATGATTAAAGCAATTTATAAATATGACGGTTACAAGAGACGCTTTTAAACTTACGCAATATTATGTTATATATTAAAATGTAATGTTACCTTATTATCATTAACGTGTAGAATTAATCACCGACACCCGGAGCAGGCACGATGAGTGCTCATCAATCACACCATTTTGACAGCCGCTCCCTAATTACACCGATGTTGTTTTCTGTAATTCCGTAAGAAATCCGATTTCTGGCTAATTACTTCACCGGGGAGTTAGCCAAAAATAGTAGGTACAGGTGATCATTTACTCTCCACGACCACGACCCGCGATCACAATTCGAGCATACAAACTACGTAATCTTAAGTACCCACTAGCATAATCTTTAGGAGCCTCTATCGCTTTTAGCTTTTAGGAGTATTTATCGCTTGCAATGCCGAATCTCTCACCTACACTATTTTATTGCAGTGTAACCTTAAGCATATCAGGTTTGCAAGGATAGACATTTCTGTCGACCTCGTTAATGACCCAGCGTAATGGCGCAATAATATAATAACACTTTCTACACAAACATAAAACCGGGTGCACATTTAAATATTTAAACCACAGGATACTTTTGGACGACTAAGTATTCTGTTTATAGTGGTCAGTTTTCATTACAAGGATTCAAATTATCTCCTTAATTAACTTCGGTCTTCAAGTGCAAAGCAACGTCGTGGAGACGATACAATTGTCGGCCGTAATTGCGGTCGTGACGTGTTCCCGAAACGGAAGTACATTGAATGTTTCAGCGATCATATTTCAGGCCATTAGCGCGCTGAAAGTGACACCGCTCGTGTTGCCCGCGCGGGATTCTCACCTTGCTCTGGCTTTATCTGAAATGGAACGATTTTAGAGGCACGTTTTGCCCCGCGGTAATTTATTTAGTGTTAACTCCGTTGTTTACACCAATTACGTTAACGGTATCATGTTTAAACATTATTTAACTTGTCAACGGTAATAAATCACCCACCAGAATATACGCTATTATTTCTATGCAAAGACAAAATAAATAAAGGAAAAACAGTATTACAAATGAAAAGAGGAAGATTTAAACATCATGGAAAGTTGCTTTAAAAGGAATCTTTGCACAGAATAATTGTTTATCGTCAAGCTGTGAATCTTCGAGTATTGAAAATAGGTATTCTTTTTTTAAATGAATATTGGTGTTAGATGATAAACATACAAAATATAAATTTCTAAATAAATTGTTATATAAATATACCCGAACCCAAAACAATACTCGCGCAACTATTTGTCCTGACTGGGAACGACTCCCGAGCAGTCAGAGAGACTAACCCATGACACATTCTGATGTGTATGCTTTACATGTTATAGAAAAGGGTAACGCGACCGTACCTACAGGCATGATATTAAGTTGAACTTGTCTGATGTGTATTGCGTAACGTAATACATATATCGAAAGACTCTATTAACAACGCAATAGAAAATATCTCGCCAAACCCATATGGAAAGAGTTGCCTAACCCGGCGCGGCGCGGCGGCGGTCCCCTCGCCGAGATTGAGTTATTCCGTCTGTCTGTTCGTGGTGTTATTGTTATTAATTACATATTTATTGGACTCCGCGCCCACCACACTAATGCGTAGGCTTTAACGACGTAAAGCACAAGCAACGGCGAAAATCGAACATCACACTTGCTATAACTTTATCCAGAGGACCATATTTAAAAAAATGAACAGTAATGGCGTATATATGTGTCCTTAATACTTACGTCACCGGCAGTAAATTACCGCCGCTCTAACTAATTGTACGGATAATTATGTCGTTTACTAGCGGCGTGCACGGTTCGCTCGTTTTAAACAATAAAGACCACGATGAGCAGGCGCTCGCTGCGAGCGGTTCAATTGATCATCAATCAAAAAGGAGTCAGATATCGGAATATTCTCATAGGAAACCGTTCATCGCTTGTGTCGTGCACCACGCCCCGGACTAAATGAATATAAATAACATTTGGACAGTATTGGAGAGTGTGAACCGGCGATAAATAACGTATGGCCGTAAATCGGGCGTGTCGCAGCCGCTCTCGCCGCCTCGCCCGCTGCGGCCGCCTCGCCCGCTGCGGCCGCCTCGCACTGTACCACGGCCGTCGCCGCCTCGAACTAAGGCAACTCAGGAACTAACTAATTTCCACAAACTGAACCGCATTAGGTCAATGGCAAGAAAATATAACCCACGCGAATTCAAGACAATCGCCGACTGTCAAATCGTCTTATTAGCGTACGTCACTATGGAGTATATGAAGGAAATTGCATATGTAATGTGTATCAAGGTAGCTAGCTACTTCCAAATGATTATAAAATTAAGGTAGTAATAGATTAAAGTGTTTTGCTATCCAGGCACCGGTACACCATTACAGTACTACTATTTCAATTGGTAGCAATAATATAATTTCGAAACAAAGCACTTATTATGGAAGATGCTGAATATTGAAATCTAAATGAATGTACAGTCCACGCCGAGCTCGGTATCGAAACCTATGAATATAACCTATAAAGGGGACCGGTAAGCCTTGTTTCAAGACTCGGTAACCACTAATCATACTGCATTGTAAGTTAGAGTAAACGAGCTTCTTGTGTAATCCGGTCTCCGTTTCCCTGGTCCAGGCGTCGAGATCGGAGACCTACATTTTGATTGCGAACTCGACCATTCCGCATTCATTTTCCTAAACAAACTGCACATTCCACAATAACTCGACTACATTACTGGCGTACTTCTGACCCAATAGTTAGTATCGCGTTGAAATACGTAGTTGTTTATCTTAGCTAAATTGTTATATTTATTAACTACACGTCGTCACTATAACACTATTTCTATTATACCGCGCGCCGGATACCTAAGGGGGTAGGCAGAGAGCGCCGAATGCCAACATCTCTACCCTTACACAATACAAAGTACTCTCAGTAGGTACCTCGCAAATTATTCAATTAATTCACATTTATTAATAAATGGAATTCTGTTCCAGTGAAAAAGTAGTTTAATAAATTACGTAGTCAATTAAATGTACACTTAGCTGTGTAATGAAAAAATAAGCTCGAGCAGACTGCGTAAACATTCGAGTTTCCTATTGAAATAAATCGTGAAGTATATGCACATAAAAGAGTTTATGGATACACGCATCGATCAAAATACTCCGCAGTCAAATATCTGCGTAATCAATACACGACAAGAGCTGTAAGTAGATGACTGTCTAGTAAACAAGCTAGTAATGATTCATCGCGGGATCGCGTGCTAACGTTCCCGCTCGCAGTCACCACGAGTGCTCGCAAGAATACAGGACACCGAATATAGGTCGTACTAACGAATGGGTGATTAGGTGCGTGTGACCTCATTTCGCGACAAAGAAACACCAGGTGTGTTCGTTAGAAGCTTTGTTCATCTAACACTTCGGGAACACTCGTATCAGTCCCCTTTTTCTATGAACTATATGCATCTTTTTTAATGACTGCGTGTTAATGCCTGAATAAAGAACAGATCAAAATTCAGCCCAGAAAGACAGCGGTAACCGATGTTGAAATCTGAAATGTTTGTCCGTTTCTAAGTACGTCGTCAAGAAATCCAATGTAGTATAAATTGTTGGTCACCCCGCTCCCACCCCACTCATAAAACCGTAAACCCAGCATTCGCGTTTCCATCCTTTTCCCGACGAAGCAATAAAAACTGGGAGCTCACGAAAACATCGCGATCAGTCTCTACGCTATCTCATACAACCGACGCCATAACACGCGTACCGTTTGTGGTCACAGAAGTCGGCTTTGACTTAGATGCGAGTAAAATTTTAATGATAAAACATTTAGTCCTCGCTGCGGCCTTTTCTCGCCCTACTGTTTAACACGGGTCTTCGTTTAAAACTCCAAGAGTTCCACGGTCGTCTACGTTGGCCACCTGCAACTTGTCAGACTCATTGAAGATGTTAAGCACTCTGAGATCTTTCCTCACAATATTTTCCTTTCCAGTTACAGCGAGTGCCATTTAAACTTACAACGCACATATATATATGTTGGTACAGTCTCAGGAGTACGAGGCAGAATACCAACCCCCAGAACCTTGGACTGGAAGACTAAACTATAAACTAATAGATTATAACTGCTGATGAAGAAACTGTAATTACATTATTTTATACTGACATTTACATCCCCTTACATTTTAAAGTTGTTTTGCTGTAAGCGTTCACTCTTTTTATTTCCATATTTAATCTACTCTATATCTCGATATTTTGAGTAAATTACGACGGTTAATTCTCGTATCGTATGATACTCGCTAGCGCTGCATAATAAACATAACGAAATAAAACTCATGACACAAATGACATAACTGCTTAGGAAATCTGAATACGTATCTCAGTGCAATATCTCGGTAACATTTCAACCGGGCATGTTCACATTTGCGAAAGTCGACGCTCGACAAATGTGTGCTTACATCAGATGTGCTCACTAACAAGGAATATAATGTTGCACCGCTATTTATCATTTAAGCATTTGTTCGACCCCGTCGTGTAGTGCGTTGTGTGATGAGAGATACAACAAAAAATACATGTACTAAGGAACATTAATCGTATTATCATACAATTGATAGTAAATCCAAACTGTTTATAAAGGTACCTACTGCCTTCACCGAGCCGATTCGCAAGCGCCGACCAAATGTCATGTGTCCTAAAACTGTAAACAACAATCTCGACATGTCTTTGTTATTGTACTTGTCACGTTTTACCGATATGTCGGTGACCCCTCAATTCCGTTTCTATAGCGTCCGATACAGTATAGAAGTCCAACAGAGATACAAATTGTATAAACGGTATGACGAACAGTATAAACATATTTTCATTATCAGCGCGGAACACATTCAAAAATTTAATCAAAATAATTCAAACCAAAGTAATGAATGAGTTAATGAGGAACTCTTTTGAAGCGCATGAATGAAGAAGTCTTTTTGTCGAACGACTAAAAGCTACAACGTGTACGAATCGTGACGAAAAAATGGCGTGACTTTAAAAATAACCAAACTAGTAATTAACAAAGAATCCGACTTTGTCATGTGTCCAAAATCAGAAGACAGGCTCTAATAATATCCATATTTTATTTTAATTCCCTTTTCATTTGTGGTCTTTTCTAGATATTTTACATGGTATGGTGATGTCAAAATATAGATAGATAATTTATCCCTGTTCCTGCTAACAGATGATTTCTACTTGGTGCTTGATCTATGGCCTAAGAATAATCACATCTCATATCTCACCCGTACAATATGGCGCAAAGTAAAGTAATTCCACTCAATTTATTGGCTCGTATTTTTCTTATCCCGAAGGCCCATTGCTATTACGTTTCCCGAGCAGAAAGTTTCCAATACAATGATTCTATAGAACTAGCATCCTTTACAGTAATGTACGAATATTTTACAACCATGAAAATTATTCCGTTAACGTGCCATATTGCGTATTGTTAGTCCAGTCTCCGCTTATCTTTGACACTGATAATATGAACCGGACCTGATATATTGTTACAGACTATATAAATCTCCAAGTGAAATAAACAATGAAAATGCCACATTTCAATTCTAGAATCATTCTACACATATTTTAGATCGAATCAATATTTAACCTTTAATTTCACCAGGTCTCGTATCTTCGGACGTTCAGATGATTTGCCAAGTTGTTTCTATTGCAGGCTGTACCTTGCAATCAGATGAGCTCGTAGTCAAACGCAACTTTATTTTGTAATATAAAAAGAAATGCATACACCCCAAATCATTTACCCGATGGTTGCAATAAGATGACTCATCGATATTATGTTTAAGAAAAGATGTCCGATCCTATAAACACAATAGTTCATTGTAAAAGCAAACGTGACAAAGACAAAAATCCCAACCGCCGAATGTCATCGGTCGGGTCCAAAAATATGAACCACCGTCACGATCGTATCCGCTGATATATTGCGCCGGTTGACTAATGTATGCGCCCCACCGCCTTCTTCGGTGATAACTTACAAAGAATGATTGTAGATACCCATTGCGTAAGAGCCATTAGTGCGCAACGATTCGTCTAGGATGCCTCGGGGCTTCCCATTTGACACGCTAAGAAAATTCTCCTGCACAGATAGGGAATCATTGACGACTTCTCAGGTCTCAATGGCCTTAAGTCACAGTTACAATAACTTCATCATAGCTGCCACGTTATCAGAGCGACAACTGATTAACAACAATGTACTCCTCAGTACTCCACATGTATAACTCTTCAAATCTCATTTCTTCGCAATGGTAATGTTAAATTCTTCAAGAAATAATAAATAAGTAAACCGAATAAACCTTAACATGTAGATCGAAAGCATGGTAAAGGAATCCACATAAACTTTTACTTTCCCCGTACTTGGTACTTCCCTAGGTAGTTTTAAGGAGTATGTTTTACTTTTAAGCCGTAAGAGGGCGCGACCAGTAATGACGGCGGCGGCGTCATTGCTCATTAATACGCTGCTAATTGCCAGAGCGCTTTCTGCTGGCTTTCACAAGTGCGGGTGATATATGTAATGAGTAATCACACCTCGTGGTTAGTTATGACTTGGGTACTTTTCTTTAAAATTATTCATTAATGCAAATTAGTTCTGAAAGAAACTTTTCCGAAATAAAAATAGATTATAATTCTGCATAGCCCGAATAATAAAGACAGACATGAATTTCAAATTAGTCTTCGAAGTGTCAGGTGGTATTTGGGATAACATCAGCCGCCGACTCTGCGACTAGTTCTAAAACATCGTCGAGCTAAGGTCGCATCATCAGGTCAAAATGTTATAAAGTAGGCGGCTACCTCCGAACTTTCGTTTTAACTTTCCTCTTATGTTATTATCCCTTAGAGATGAATTTCTAGTTTTCTATTTCTATACTCAGTGCTTACGTTACAGAATCATTTAGATCAACTCACATGTTACTGCTAACGGTTCATAAGATGACATATCAAAATCAATTAATTATGTTTACTTGTTATACACATTTAGTTTCACAATTTTGACATTGCTCAGGCAAGCCTTCGTCAGATGCAGTGTGTTCAAAAGCTTATCGATACAACAAGTAACTTTATTTAAATATGCAATGTATTCTAAATAAACTCAGATAGTTTACGTAGGTATTCGGAGAACTGCATACCACCGAGTTACGTCGTTAAGCTAAATTACGTAATGAGTTCACCCTTATCGATCTAATGCATCAGCCTGTATGTAGGAATACTTACTCATTTATATAACACGACAGTTAGTCAGAATAATGTGGATTGAAAATAATGTACAATTTATAGAATCAAAGAATCGATTTCCATTGACAAAAACAATAACAAATAATAAACGTAGAGTTTCTGAAAGCATTGGAAATATAAAAAGTTATTTCATTATTAGTAAAACTCAATTTTCACTTGAATAAGTATTTTATAATAAGCAATAAAACAGAAAAGATATACTTTAACACTTAAAAATACTTATACATTTCTTTTCGCAAACGTGTCGTGAGCATATCGCATGCTGCGAACATTCTCATTATGCATTAGCGCTTGTGCATATCCTCGGTTTCAACACCCCTGAACGTAATTATACCGGCAACCCTCGTCTTCTGCAGCCTAATTCACTCCTTAAGTGTAAACACAAAGAGATCAATATCGTCTACTATCATTATCTTCGCCCTGACCGCCGAAACATCTTATGAAATGGGTTTTAACAAATTAAAAGCAACTCTTTCTTGTGTAAAACAAAGTTTTATTTCCAATAGCAGGTTCGCTTTCTTGTCCAGCACGCGACATGATCCGTGGTGGCCGGTGACAGAATTGGTTCCTAATCAGCTGATTTAATCTGAAAGTAATGTAAGCGGGTGGCGCGCTGTGGCAGCTTTGACACCGCTTGCGACACGCCAGCAGTACTCACTTGGTATATTTGTAGTTAGCTATATGTAGTAGTAACTTACATACTATGTGTATTCTGAACAGATATACAGACTTCTGGTTCACTACAACTTAATAAACAATGACGTCATCAACCTGATGTGAATAGCCCTACTGGAGTGACAGCACAGAATCAATAATATATACATTTTCATGCCTAAACTGACAAGGCTGGGCGATTTTAAACCTATTTTAAATATTTGATGCTTCGGACGAGGTTTAAGAATTGTTACCTAGCGATAGCCACCAGAACCAGCCGCTTATCGTGCTCTCCGAAGCACAGAAACGGTGTTGCTAACCGCTGCGGGGTTATGACAGCTTCTTCATCTTACTACTGCTACTGCTACTACTACTGCTTGGTAATGCCTAATTCCACAAAGTTAAAATTGAGTGTCAAATAAAGAAAGAAAAATTGAAATGAATTAACTTGTTATTATTGGCGAAAATTATTTGTTGTTGCCGCACAATGATCGCTTCTGGATTTAGGCTTACAAATACTTGTCGCGGTTCCTTGAGGCTACACGTTACGTAACTACGTTATATGTTTACTTTTTTCCAATGCCCCATAGTATCCAGAATGACGGTACAGTATACTCAAAAACTCCGGACCTAAATACCTTAAAATGGGAGAGTTCAATGACCTGTCCACCAATCATACCGATACAAAAAATCGGTTACCATCTCTGGTAATAGCGAGTACTTATTTTGATTGGGAATGAGCCAAGATCTGTACAAATAAAGACGTAGCAGACAGCTACCCTTCCGAAGGCGCCATATAACCTCCAATAACTGTCGTACACGATATACGAGCTGCGGCCTGCGGCTGCGTTGTGCGGCCTTGATTTTCACAACTTCTAATTTTGTTCACTTAAACGTACATGAAAACATAGGAAAGGTAGCAGAGGCTGCTATCAAAGGTGACTATGAAAACTCCACTATAACCTGTGTCAGTTCAGCGATGGATATAGGTCTTGCCTACGGAGTCTTAACCCAGCTTCTATCTGCAGCAGATCGTCACCAAATAATAACACCAAATATAATAATGTCAACAGAATCATTATCCACTATCACACCGTCGTACAAACACTACAAAATCGATTGTCAAGTAAAAATAGCAGCGATTTATAAGGGGGCGTACCTACATAAAAATAAGGCGATAAATAAAATGTCAACAACTTTGATAACTTTTAAAACCTCAGCGACGAAATGCCCTTGAAGTAATCCGAGTGTATATTGTGAATATACTTATTTGTAGTTTTGTTTCATTTATTTCTTAAGAAGCAAAATTCTCTTACTTCAAATAGATAACTACATTTCAAAAGTCTTTGTATCAAGAATAAACCCACCTTACGTATCTACTTATGATCAATTTATATATTGAAGAACAAGGTAAGCTAACCCTTCGACATACTCAATGGATTATTTAGAATGTTTAAAGATTTAAAAACAAAGCGTAAAGACTAATTAAAATAAATACTAACCAAGCCGTAAGTTAAGGTGAAAACCGCTAACAACTTCTAAATGTAAATCACTTTCGATAAGCGTTAAGACGTCGCTCGAACTGTAAGTGATCGGTAAATACCTACTTCTACACTTCCAAAGTGCCGTTCGTCCAAATACTAGCGATTATTCCACCCATTACTTTCCACTCAACGGTCGCCCATTCAAACTTGAACCGTTTAACAGTTAAAGTTTAACTATTAAGTCATTAATCTAGAAATTCGCCGAAGCGACGGTCACGGACGGCCATTTCGCTTCTCCGCGCCAATTCGAACGTCACAAGATGGCGGCGCGCAGTAACACACGCCAGAGCGGCGCACGGGCTGCGTTTAAATCGAGAGTTTCCTGAAGCTGGTGTTTACAAATAATTTGCCGAGCTTTGAATCGGTATAAAGCAACGCAAACAATATTAAGTTAACGCATTCTGCGGTCGCGATCGTTTCTCTTTGAAATTTTGCTCCAATGTTTTGATGTCTGGCCGCCAGCCCGCGTTCTGTATCTGATGTTCCAGTTACTTCCTCGTGTATGTTATTAGTAGGTACTTACTTATCATAAAATGTTCCATGTTAGTATGGACTCAAAAACCTCCTTACAAGTATAAAAATCCTCAATGAAATTAAGTGACAAGAATCCCATCTCAACCAGAAACGGATTTCTCACTACTCAATAAAACAGGAATATTTTCTTTTATAAATCAATTAAATAATTACCGCCCACTTAAACCACAAACAGTCGTAAAAGCGACTTTCCTGGAACACTGATTAATAAATCCTCATTCATTCAACATTATTTCAAATTCATTGGCTCAGCGCAAGTATCTACTGTTCACAGTCAGCCACATTTTTTGTACGCAGAAACATAATATAAAAAAGGTTATTTGCAAAAGTGAAATAAGTTGTGACGCCTAAATAAATACAAATGCGTTTTTGTTGGCCTCGTGAATTGATATTTATGATCGGAAAAGGTCCCCCGCCGCGAGGCAGCTGGTTCTTCAAAAGAGACCGTAAAAATACGCGGCTTCCCATCTGTGTATGTACCAGGAAAGAATGAGTGATATTTAGTTATTGAATATCCTGAGTACCTCAGTTCAACCAAACATAAGACTTGGTTTACAGACTTCGAGCTGTCTATCCCTATCGAGGTCTCAATTGTCAACGCTTTAGTACAAGCACTCTCTGCTCGCGATGGTTGCATAGAGAAACCTAATCATATACTTAAAATAGTACAACCTATCAAATGACACGTTCATTATGAACTTCTTTATGCTACAGATTCACGTTTGCTTCTACTTTTATAAATAACCTTTGTATTGTCTTTGTTTCATTTGGTACTTGTATTTAACTGTTCTATTTGTTTAAATAAGTATAAGTTAATTTCAATATGATGTTGACATAAATTATTTTTCGTTGCAGATTCCACCACGCGAACTTCTAAATTTCAAGCTATTTTACAAATGGTAAGTGTAAGTTATGCCAAAAACAAAATAAACGTATTGTTCCTGCTGTACAAGTCAGAGTATTAATACTTATTGCCTAATAAATAACAGAGTTGAATAATTCTAGAAGTCGTCTTCAAAGCTAAGCTTCAACTTGAACTTAGTAATCCTCAGCAATTAATTCGGGAACGTCGATAGACTGAGGAATATTAATAAGCTTAGAACTGCCAAAGTTAATGACTAGGCAAATATCAATATAATATTCATAGCCACGAGCTTATTAGCAATGAACATTGATGTATACAACACTATGCAAAACATTTATAATAATAATAATAACAATCTATTACTTTATTTATTTATTGAACCATGTCCAATTTCTACGTGTTACATATACACACAATGAGGAGAAGTAACAATGTTTAGCTTATTTTAATAGTTAACCTATTTTAATAGTCAATATTTCTAAAACAAGTATATAAACCAAAACAGTATATTGCACATTAATATTACTATTACTGATAGGCTTCTAATTTCCCAAACTAAGGTTTGAAGCTCCAGTAGATTTATTTTCTCGTATTGCATTGTTTTCAGAGAGAAGAAACTTCTTTTCGGTCGAAACTCGAAATATCCTTTCTGGGAATTCTCTCTCCTCCCCAATTTAAAATCCAGCGAAGTCAGCTCTTTTGGTAAAGCTGTGAAACCAGAATAACCACAATAAAGAAGCTGTTAATACCGTATCTTCCCACCTTCTTTTGTTTCGATCTACATTCAGTAATGGTAATACTTTTAAATTGATAACATTGAAAAGATTTTTAGTTTCATGTGTAATTAGGCGTACAATTGCCTTAAAGAGGTGCATATTATTTACTTTTTACTTCAAATATGTAATGTTCATGGAATGTGAGTAGGGATGCGTTTTTAGCGCGCCCAGCTAGGACTGGATAAAGAAATCTCCAGCGTCCAAATAGAGAACTATAGAGCCAAGTTCGTGTTATTGCTTTTTTATTTTCATTGGATATTCGGCAATCCTCCGGGAGCTATTGAAATCACTTATCGATTTCGGCCTACGCCATCTCGTCTCCGGTTGATATCATCGTCTACTCTGGTCCTTTTTTTGTTTACTTGGATAACAAACACGCGCGCAAACTTCCCGCTGTTAGGTGCTCACTGTAGCCTCTAGGTGTAACTATTCAGTTTAAAATATCAGTTATTATATATTCAGCTTACTATTGTTACCCTGCGATAAACAACCTATATAGTTTGACAAATAAATGTATATAAAAAACAATTAAAGCTGTACTTATAGAAAATTGACAAATTGTAAAGTGACGGTATAAGATATTGTCTTGCCGTTTTCCGTCACAGACTATGAGTCGAACTCACCTAAAGGCGCGCCAACATATTAGAAACTAATATTATAAAGAGGAAAGATCTGTGGGTGCGTGTGTGTGAATGTGTGTATGTATGTAATGAATAGGCTCAAAAACTACTAGACCGATTTCAAAAATTCTTTCACCATTTGAATGCTATATGTATTATCACTGATCAACATAGGCTATATTGATTACAGGTAGAAAATAAGTATCCTTAGTAAAACGACGGTAATGTAACCCAAGGTGGAAAAAATTTTGCCATAACGATTGAACATAGAACAAATTTTTTTTCTATAATATTAAAGAATATATCAATATCTACAAAAAATGTCGTCATTGCATATGTCTAGCTATTGTAGTTTTGTCACTATAACTACTTTTTAACATTTTAAAAGTTCATAGAAATTCCGACAAAAATCTGACCAACTTATCCATATCTTTGCATTGATCCTTATCCAAATAAATCATTGCCTAAGCAAGACTGTTTCCAATACCTGTACATTGCCTTTTAGTTTATTCAAATCGGACATTCCGTTCAAAAGGTATTACGAATTTAAAACATCAATCGAAACAAAATTAATCAAAAAATTAACGATGCCGCGCCGCCTGTATAGCACGGAGGAGTCGCACCGAATTGCGGGAGAGGGGCGTGCACATAATTTATACTATTTATACGGCATATAATCTATATTAAGTATATATGGCAGAACAACGTTAGCCGATTCAGCTAGTTAGAAATAAATATCAAATCATAAACTATATTTTTGTGCTTCTATAGAATAATCGTATGAGAACAAATTGCATAAAAAGTTTCCAATTTCCGTAATACTTTACTAAAATAATTTTTAAAATATTAATCTGCCTATTGGCAAAGGACTGCAGTATGTAATTACTTGAACTCAATCAATATTACCAATTGCTAGCGCGTCGTTCACGGCGCGTTGAGTCCACCATTTTTATTGACTAACAATTTTGTTTCCCGCTAAAAACCAGGCGGACTCATCGAAAATTATTTCATTACTCAACTTAGGCCTTAATTAAAATAAACCTATTAACTGATTAAAATCACTTTTCATTTATTTCTAATTAAATTAATGAGGTGCTCGATAAAATATAGCGACGATCGCTTGTCTGAGTGTTTCACTAGTCATCACTTGAACCAAAACAGAGCCACGGAGGATTCGCGGGAACCGATTCGCGCAAATTAATAACAGACCCTCGTCACTACGCGGAATATTTAATTTGCATACAGATTAATTCCCGCACAACTAATAGGGTGACTCTACTAACCAAACTCGAAGCTAAATCGAATAAATTTGCTGGCGATAGAATTTCCTCAAGGACAGCAATTTGTCACACGGTCGCAACTCCTTCTATTACTAAATACTTACACAACATCTACGCTATGATCTAGTTCTACACTCGATATTAATTAAAATTCCCATTATAGCTTTCGTCCTAACCAAACTGAAAGTGATAAACTTGATTTACAAGATATTATATATTCCGGTGTGTGCCCGGTGCATGGCAATAGGCTCACCACCTATTCCATTGTGGGACTTAAAACGTAACTGGTGAATTGTGGGCGTGTACTACACTCCTCTGCCTACTCCTCAGGGGATTACAGGCGTGATGTTACGTTTTTACGTTTAAATTATACAATATCCAAGTGGTATTTTTCATAAATAAGAGGAAAAGTGTTGAGCACTATTGGCGATTATATTTTGTTTTGCCTTGCCACATGCGACCTATTGATGGCATTTGACAGTTTGGGTACCCGTTCTAGAGTCTTCTTTTTGTTTAAAAGACTACATTTTTATAACAGCATGTCTGTTATTTTACTTATACTATATTTTATTTTGTTTTGCTATATTAATGGAAAAGAACCGAAGAGTGTTACACTCTGTTACGTGTCAGTGTCACTGTAATTAAATTAAGTCTACGTTTAAGATTTGACATTTCCAAGTCAGGACATTGTTATTTTAGGTTATGAGACAACTCACAACTGTATCCGTCAGGTAAATATATTTAGTATTTTAAAATACGTGTTGTGTATAGTGCGGTAGAAAGTTCTTTTGTAGCGGTGAGAGATTTTGCGTGTCAACGTTGTAGTGAAACTATCAATGAAAGGAATAACTCGCAGCAGTGAGGAAGTCGGAATCGAGATACAACAGAAAGAAGGCAATTTAATGTACATTGAAAAACTAGAACGATTCGTGCGTATGAAAACTGGATATTTGTGGAAAAATGAGCAGCTCGGACGAGGAGGTGTCGTGGATCACCGTGTACTGTCGCTTGTATGGCAATGAATTTTACTGTCAGGTTTGTATTTGGTCAATTTGTAAAAAACGGTATTTTTATGAGTAATTTGTGGATCTCACTAGTACTATTAAAATGTCATAAAAGGCGAAATTGGCAATAAAGGAAAAGAAAGCTTGGGAATGGCGGGCTGGGTTTCTCAAATTGCCTTTTTAATTTAGATTTCATTCTAACCAAGACTGATAAAAACAACAACAACAACATACCGTCACGCCAGGTCCGTAACCTACCCCTAACCTACACAGTCCGTAACCTACACAGGTGCCTACCCCGAGGCAAAAAGATAACCAAGACTGATAGATAATAATATTCTGATCAGTTGTGCATATTTTCCGTTACAATTTTTTTTATGATCCATGTCCACACCGGGTGTTGGTGCTGTCCTGAAATGGCCTTGATTACACACACACACACACACACACACACACTAGGGAAATCGCCTTGATTACACACACATACACAACACACTGCTAAAAATTAAACTACTAATGTGACTATTTCATTTACATCTTACATTGTCTGTAACATGTCTAGAGTTGTTAATCAATCAATTTAAATGTTCATTAAAACAGCGATTTGGTATTCATGAAATGTCTGTATTTTTCTGTATGTATATGTGTGTGACATGTTTGGTGTTGGTAAGCAAATATATCCCTTGTAACAGTGTATTTATGCAACTTATCAGTCGTTTCTAGGCACATTTTATATAAAAGCTAAATCTATATAGTGTCCCTACAGGATCGATCCATGTGTATCATCAATTCCTGCGATACTTCACAGGTGGATGAGGAATATATCAATGACAAGTTCAATCTGACTGGGCTCTGTGAGGTGGTGCCTCATTACAAGGATGCCCTGCACGTTCTCCTCGATCTGGAGCCCGGTATGTACAGCGGGCGAATGTACCAAATAGATATTATACGTAGTAACAGTAATAGTCTTTTATTACTTTAAATTATTTATACTGATAATATCCTAAGACAATTTACACAGTAATCTGATACCGAATTAGGCCCAGCCGGTGGTGATAAACTATATTATATGCATTTCTGAAAAGATACAGATACTTTTGAATTTGGATGCAGAATAAATATCCGCACTCATATAATTGTTTGTTATAATTGGGAATCGAACCCGCAACCTCTAGCTCGGCAGTCAGCTTCACTAACTGCGGCACAAACAAGCCGATCTATTATATACAATGAAACTTGATTGGGTGGGACCTGGATAAGTGAGAAGCCTCCACAGCTGAAACTCATGCTGAGCTCCCAACACTGGTACTGGTGGAAATGAGATGTTAGGTTATGTTAGTTTTTAGAAAATGTTAGGTTTGCTCAGTTTTTAGACAATATGCACAATGAAGTGTCGACTTGGGTACCCGGTGTCGCCGAGTTATAACAGAATTACACAACAAATTAATTGATCAAACTTATTCGTCTTACTAACAAAACTATTAAGGAAACTTCATTTTGAATCTCCCGTGTGTGTCAATTTTCATGTAATAATTTAGCAATAGTAAATATTTAATGTATTTTTATTTTCCTCCGGCTTTTTTCCTCTTGGTCTACATAAAGCCGATGTAAACCCCGGGTCTTGATATATGTGCAATGCTGGGTACCAGAGTCACGGTTTTGTATTTATTTTAAA
>DWDX01000310.1:0-29682 GCA_018245675.1 Agara michaeli
CCTACATGGCCGTACGAACAAGCCTTGAGAAAATCAATGCATTCGACGCTTATAGTGGAGGACCTATTAGACTATGTCCTTTATATAGATCTAATTAAACTAATTACGGAACAAACGTCACGTTAAAACGTGATTATGACACATCTTATTTTTAAAATCATCGTAGAGCGTAGAAACAAAAATCGTTTTGTTTTAATCTATAATGAACGTTTAGTTTTTTATCGTGATTTTATTGTTAACATTCCGCTACATGGCATAAATTGATTTCAAAATTGAAATCAATAATATTTTTCATAAAATACGATGATCGGACAACGGAGTAGTAGTGGGGCGCGGGGATAGCCGATGGACGAGTGTGGTGACAGATGCCAGTCGGTGAGCAAGGCGCGGGCGCGAGCGAGCATACGGGGACGGCTCTCGGCGCCGCAAACCTGTTCCGCGCCGTCTCCCGCTCGCCGCGCCGCCGCTCCCGCAATTTTGCCACTCGCCTTCAATATAATATGCGTAATAGCCGCTAAGTCGTATTGTACAGCCAGACGGGCTAACGGCATCACTTATCTAGTCGTGCATCGACATTCCGTAAAGCTTGGACGCTTATCACGACTACGCGCAAATATCACTATAGAATTGCACTGGTTCATCAAATTAAATTTAAGAAACAGATAACTGTTGAATCGATTTAATAAAATATAACAGCATATTCCGACTACACTATTAAGTTCACACTATACTATATTACCTATAGATGAAACGACTCCATTAACTCGATCTAAATGTTGTCGCGAGTACTTAAACGTGTAAATATTCAACATACATGGACTCAATCAATCAGATGAATGCAAAACGTATTATTATACTGTGAGATTCAATTTGATCCGATGACTTCATGTCAATAGGCAACGTTCATCTCTATTAATTATATTGTATTACTTGAAATTCCTATAAACTTATTAATAAAAAACAATTACTGAGCGTTGATGCTTAGTGAGTCGTTCATCAGGGAACGTCACATACATGAGATATGACGTCATGTTCAAAATTTACGCCGAGTATAGATATATCGATCACTGGGTTAAATAATTTCGCAAGTCATACAACCACATCTATATTTGTGACGTGTCTGATAGCAAAGCCGATATGTAATCACCGATGAGATTAATGACAGGCGGCATGCATTACAAGTGGTTCTCTTATAAATCAGACTAACAATTGACCGAAGCGGCGGGTGCTACGAGTTCGCCGTTTAAAGTGATAAGGCTCCCGGAGAGTACCGTTTACCGACCGAAGAGTACCGCTGCGTCAGCTCAACTAGCGAAGAAAAGAGCTCACAAAACAATAGACATTCAGTACTCAATTATAAGCATAATATTCTATATTTTCATGAGTTTTGTAAGTTTCAGTATTAATTTGATGTTTGCTAATAATGTAACAAAGCAGCATTACCACCACAAAAAGTTATGCAGGTCTCGAAAACTTTAGGTTTAGAAATGTTTTCGCATGTAAAGACATATTATTATCACAAACAAATCGATTAACATCGATTACAGGTTTATTGTGATCGTAAGAGATAAACTTATATAAATAAAATACCTACGAGACGCGTCTTTACTTTCAAATAAGTATTAGATCGATGGAAGCGAGCGACTTGAAGTTCCCTGGAGAAATCAGCTAGTGTTGGAATGACGTCACGGACCTCAGCCCTTGCTAACGGTATATATAGCGCGCCCACACGCCCGCGTCACGAACTCCCACCATACCGTTTAGGTCAAAGGTAATAATGCTCTCAATTCTCTAGTATTTTTAGCAATATCGCAAATAATTGAATCGCCGCCTACATTACAACGGCTTTTTATATCTCAATACTCATCGCCTTTACAAATGACGCAGTAAAGGTGTATTCTATTTCACGAGTACATTAGTACATTTGCACGGATAATAATTCTAAATATATAAAAATTTTAGTATCAAATGACCGTAACTTGCTCTACGAAATTTCATCAATGTGTTTGCAAATTACTGCTCTCACTTTTTCGTTATTTATCTCGGCGTCCTATCGATTTATCATATTAATTATTCTTGGCTATGTCTTTGCCACTGACCGAAAAGAAATTCCAAAGGTAACAAATAGAAGAATTTAATAAGACAATTTAAATTGACGCGTAATTGCAATACGTACGGACCTTCTATAAGCTTCCAGAGAATTACGTATCGAAAACTCAGAATAGACATTGCAAATGGTCCAAAATAGAAGTAAGGGCAATTATGCAAGTGGTCGATTGTTTGAATAGTTTGCCAGCTTAGTTATTTTTTATACTTGTACTAAATTTCAATGTAAGTATTTGTACAATAAGCAATATGATAATAACATCATTTAAACTTCTATTAAACGAACCGAGCCATAGGAACAAAATACAGATCGATGTAGACCTTTGTAATTAGGGGCGTGTGGAGATGGCTGTGGGTGGAAGAGACACGTGTTGTCAGTGCAGGAAGTAATCGAACTGGAGAGACCCGCTACTCCTTTTATTTCATTCAAATACTCGTGATGTCATCGTCCTTATCGTTGCTCCCAGCCGATGTGTCATGAGTATTGTTGCAATTGTACGATTGTGATTAAAGGTAAGTTATTATGAAAATACATTCGATTATATTACTTCGATCTCAATTTATACAAAAACTACGATACAACTGACACTTAATCATATTATAAATTCCTATTCCATGAACAACGGTGAACTTACTTTTAGTGGCGTATGTATGTAGTTGTAAAATCACAGGATATTACATACCGTTTGCAGTACCAGCATGCCGCACTGAACTATTATGAATAAGCGATTATTATTACTTTGTGTTTGAGAATTTCAATTAATGTACCTAACGGTGAATTTATTGAAAACTCAAAGGGCACGTTTTTCATCAATAAATCCTTTATTTACAACAAAATCAAGCGTTACTAACCGGAACGTTTGTCAGTTACTTGGATGACAACCTTGCAAAATAACAAACGTTGTACGCACAATTTTATTTCAATTCAAACATGTGGCTTACGACACATCTGTTATTCGCAAACAATGTATGTAACTAGGTATCATATATGTGTATGCTATTTTTTTGATACTTAACATGTTTCATTCTTGTGCTCATTTGATATTGCCCCTAATATTTTAACATCGTAACTGAGCTACAGTAAAACGCACCGAACAAACGGATAGAACAATGCCCAATACTTGCAATATTTTCATAGGGTATGATACCCAGACGATTTTAAGGAAAAACTAATCGTAACAGAACTGTTTAACAAACTATTTATTAGGGCTATGCGTAATAAACAGATATCAGTAATAGTTGATGCCTACCATATAGTCCATACATGCACAATTACTATGAAACCCCGACTCGAATTCCTTGGCGAATATCTGCCATAAATTCAATCTGTCTCTGCAAGCGGCTTTAAAAGCTGTAGTGTTAGAGAAAGACAAAAACGGATAGTCGCAGTCGTCTCGAAGCACCTCGTAGTAGTCTCAAAGCGGAGGGGCAGCGCGCGCACGCTGTCCCCGGTCGATATTACACCAGACTCCCATGTTTTTTATGTCCTTTCACGTCACAAATAACCCAATAAAGAAGACTTCCAATTACTGAACGCAATTTACGGAATACGTTTTATGACGTATCGTATGAGTTAGTACAATCAACGAAGAAGTAATTAGTAAAAAAATCTGTTATTTTCTTTCGTTACCTAACTATACAATCGTACGCCAAATATGAAATCATGAACCGAACAGGTCAACCATTGTTCATTGCTGGATGTCAGTGAAAAATAATTATTTAATTGTGTTTTGGTACAAATCTAAATCGAAATAATGAGTTGAAATAAAATCTTCATAGAGCTTAAAGTGAACTATGTACAACGTACCTGTAGGTTATGATGTGGCTGCGAAAGGTGGAGTTGTTGCTGCTGAGTCATATGCAAGTGGTCCATCGGCGGCGGCGGCGTCGGACGCGGCCGGTAGTTGCCGTAGCCCCTGTAGCGCGCCCAATCGCCGCCGGTCGCCTGCTGATGTTGTTCCGCCATGTGTTTCAGAGTCTGAGCGGCCGGTGACATTTCCCCGCCACCGTAAGGCCTCGGCGCAGGTTCGCCTTCGGGCGGTTCCAGACCGCCGACTCCACCACCGCCGTTCAGCTTCCCACCGTCGAGATCAAAATCTTTCATAAACTCGGGGTATTCAGATATTTCGGTAATGAGATCTTCGAAGGTGTCATCGCCGTCATCCTCGCCGATGAGGTCTGCGAGTCCCGGGAAGGCGGAGGCGGCATCGCGCTCCAGTGCCGCCGCGCATTCGTCCAAGCCGACGAATTCATCGTCCGCCACCTCCGATTTGCATTCCGCTTTGCACTCTCGTTCGCAATCGAGCGGGGAGGGCACGCGCGGCGGCTGCGACGGCGGAGGCGAGCCGGATGTTTTCACTGCGTTGGCGAGGGCTTTCACCGTTACGTTTGTGGATATTTGTTGAGGTTGCGAGTCCGCCGCCGAGGTGGTGAACTCCAGCTGTTGAACTATTTCAACGGAGAATTTCGTCAGCCCCTCGCTCGCACCGCCGCCACCGCCACCTCCGCATTGCAATTTAGCCGGTGGTTCGTAATCACCGCAGCCGAATTTTTGTTGCTGTAACAAACAACTTAATTGTTCTCCGTTCACCATTTACTATACTGTTGACAGACTAAACATATCTATTTATGTATTATGATGATAGGTTATGAACACGTACAAAATAAATTGAGATGACTATATCAACATTTTATTTTAATAAAATATAATATGTCAATAACTAGAATGAAAATATGTAAAATGGAACAAATGTCAAAACAGGCTGTGGCAAACAATATTATATGTAATATGGCTAGAACAATAGAAACAAACTTATGGTAGCCGGACCTTGACACACGATCACGTGTTCAAACATCGCGGAACGTGTAGGGAGCGTAAACAAGTTATGGACTAATGTGCTCTCTGGTAAATTCATACCAACAGTCATGATGAACTGCGCATAATTAGTCTTTTTATATTCTACTTATAATTAGTCTTACTTAATGTATTAATAGTATTTAACAATTTTTAAACGGAAAAAAAGAAACATGATAGACAGTAACTAACGTTTTCATTCAACATCAGTAAAGATAACCTTGATGCTAAAACAACTAATTTTCTATTACCATTAGCAATAATGACTTGTTTATGCGAGCGTTTGAAACTTTTGGGGCGTTACAATAATATACAAGATATAAAAGTACTTAAACACAAGAACATTATTTCATCAAGTAGTAAACGTTCGTGAAAAATAGTCAAAGCCCAAGCGTCGCAAAACAATTGCAATGCTGTAAATGATAAAATTTATTACACGAGTACGTTCGAAAACTAAACTAATTATATAACCACGACAAATCGTAATGGATTATTATACAAATTTCGCTACTAATGGGACATTCGAATGCATATAAAGCAAGAATAACCCACCTTGCATTTAACTAACAATTCATGTTAACGTAGGCAGGCAAACAGATTCAAGATTAAGATTGTGATAAAAGCAAGAGGATGCCACGCTCAACATATGTAGGATAATCATAAGTAGGTATAATGATGGCCAATACATTCTATGCGTATCCGTCCTGTGTTGTATTACGTAATACGAGTATATGTATACCACGTAAACCAGCACAGCTAGTTAGTTATATAAATATATTTCTAACCTATCGAAGATTCAAAACATTTATATACTCCGTATTTCTACTACGTATTATACATAATGGTGAGGGATTTTGATTAGGTTAAGCTGACGCGACAAAATTAAAACCTTTTGAAAAAACCAAGAGACGAAAACATAAGAGTCGTTATAATTTATTTTATATATATATTTTTTTTTTTTTGCTTTAGGATCCGATGTAAATGATTCACTTAAAGCGATAGAGCCACGTAGTGTTTAGCCAGGGCCTCCACGTTGCCAGCCCAACCTACAAAAACGTACAATTGATCAAGTACAGAGGTTTCATTTTAGACGGTCGTTAGCCGCCATCGCAGTGGGTTCGATTACTCAAAGTTTCAGAAATCAGCGCGCGCTCGGAGGTCGTCGCAGTGAGCGGCGCGAGACAATGCGAGGCGCTCGTTGTGAAACGCGCACTTTGCACAACCGACCCGCCCTACCCGGCCGCACACTTCTAATGCAAGCGAACTGATAACTGGCCAACTGATAACTTCTGCGTAAACATTTCATCTACATTATTGTAAAGAATAGATTGCTATAATACGCCGTTACTATATCGCCAATAGGTAGATACTATTGATGAAGTTGCTTCCCAAAAATTAAAATTCATTAGCTACGTATAGATTTTGATTCTTATAAGATCGTACAACAATAATTACAACTACTTTTTGAATACCTTTTAAAGTCCCGCTCATCATACCTATAATTATAACAGTTGATGTAACTGCATTGACAGAGTAATCACGTAATAATAGCATTATTCAGAACACTAATCACTTCGGAACGATTTCACTAGAACGAATGTTATTCAAGATTAATCTACAACATCCAAATGAAAAATACGAAGTTGTTACATCATACAAAACTTTGGTGTTTTATTAATTGGGGGAATGTTGAATTAGAAGTTATACGGTGTGGTAAGAGGTCGGCCCTTTGAGGCGGATGATCTTTAAATCCACAATAACTTTTTCCCAAAAGGCTTTCTTTGTATATAAAATGAAATATTAACTCGGTTGTAAAAGTTTGCCATTGCGAGATTCACAAAGTTGTGGCTTTGGAATATAAATTAACAAAATATTTCTTACTAATTCACGTGTTCCATTGTAGATCCGTTAACAAACGCAAAAAGAAATTTGAAATTATAGGTTGATTATTTACCATTTGGTTATACAATATGTGACATAACATTTGAAAATCAAAAAAAGTTAAATTACTCACTGGCTGATAGTTTACGTAATGGTAGTATCCTTGCAGTAAGAATATCGAAACATTGAAATTAATCGTTTTACCGAAAGAATTTTGTTGCGTGCGCGAGGTACTACAGATTTCTACATTACGCATCGTTTACTTTAGATGTATTTCGACTGGATGGGATCGAATTACAGCTAGCTACAGGAGAGATGATACATCCTAGCGACAATATAAATTTGAATAACGAGCTCGAAGTTTTTGTATGTCAAATGTAATTAGAAGTGACGTGGTTAATTCTTGTTTAATCCATGGCTCCAACGGGTATGAGTACGAAACACGGGATGCGGTGGCAGAGGGTCAAGTCAATTGACGTCGGGTTACATCCGGGCGCGATTCGCCGCGTCCCCCGCCCCCCGCCCTCCCGCACGCACGTGTCCTATACTAATTATCGTTCATCGTCTTGCATCACCTGCGCCATTTATAACATTTCATTGAATTATCCAATTGCTAAAAAACAAATGGCATATAAATAGACTTTGATATTATATAAAACGATTGACATTACTTAGTGCTTCGATTAATTTGGAGGACTTGAGATCATTCAACTATAATTTCAATTCAGCTGTGACCATTTGTCCGCTGAGAATTATACCTAATACTAGAAACAAAAATAATTGTCAATGTATTTTTTTTAATTTTATTTCGAATTTGAATAAATTTGATGACATAAGATCATTTAACGAAAGGTGTGACATTTTTTTTATAATGTTTCTACTCTTAGGTATAAATCTCAACGGACAGATGGTCATAGGTCCAAATGATCTCGTTGTAGCAGACGACGGATCTTTAGATAACCCTAACTCGCTATATTCAATTGTTTAATAAATTGATGTTACATTCCGTATACCAATAGGCACTTACACAATGCCAGGGATTCGTTTGAGACCAGCAATTTTAAATGAAAATAAAATACTATATTTGTATAAATATAAATAATGGCTACTTTCATAAATACATTTTGAACGGATTTTTTAACATGGTGGAAACTTTTATTTTGGGATTGTTAAGGTCATTTCAGGGTGCATTTATTATTTTCCCAATTTACACAAATTTGATATAGGAAGTATGTAGGTACGTATGTGACAATATTATTGCCGAGACCGATCACAGACGTATCGCTGCACCTGAACACGATGTTAGAACGGCATAGGTCTTGATAAGCGTCTACCACATATGTATTACATTTCATCACCGCCCGAAATCTTATATACATATATCACCAGCTTTAATCGCGGCGATTTTTATCGGCGATTGGTTCAAAATTGACTTGTACCAACCAACTATATGAATAAAAAATAATTACTAATATAAAGAACATCAATTTAATAACAGTTACCTACTCCATGCACTTAAGTTAGTAATTTTTTGTACGTGTCCATAGGTTATTTGAAAAGTTTGAAAAATATTCAACGCAATGCATGAATATGATAACATTTAAAAAAGGAAATTACTTATATCCATACTAACGCAGAGGAGGATTTGTTTGGAAATTCAAAGTAATACAGTAGGTGATGTGAATCATAGACTTCGTTATTTGTTATTTTGCTATTAGTTATTTTGCTGTTGATGGTTGATACTATACTAATCCAACCCAATGATTGCCTTTTACCTTCCAAGCAAATGCGTTTGTATTGAATATGAGTACGTTCTTCAGATCCAAAACGACATTGAAGTTGTAATAATATAAAACGTGTAACGAGTGAGCGCGATGCGCTTTTGGCATTCTAGTGGTATCTATCTGAGCAACAATTGAAACAAAGTTGTCATTTTAATGTTATGTTATTCGATAGCGTGTTTAATGTTACCACGACGCCAACCGAAAGCAGCGTCGTATTGGAACTTTGGCTAATGGTAGAAATTTACAAATCGATATTGAATCAAAAACATTGCCTAACGTCGGTGATTGAATGCAAACTTAAAAGGATAAATAATAAAAAATATGAATCAAAGTATGGTAGCTCACACAGCTCACATGCACGCTGCTGTGCAGATTACTGCTAATGGCGGGCAGGTCGGGCTTGCGGTCCGTCTTCTTGGCCTGTCGCTTGGCCTTGCCTTCAAGGAAACGCTTCTGCAGCGCGCTCGTCTCCAAGTTTTGTTGTTCGCACGCGCCGCTGAACGACTGGTCGAACCTCGGCACGCATTCCGATTGCCGTCGCCGGTACGTCTCTATCCTTCTCCTGATGACAAATAAAATAATTGAATAGAAACAGCCAAAGTAAATGTTGCAATGTGGTAATTAAACACAAAAAAATTAATTAGACAAAAGCCATGATAATTTAGTATGTAGGTAATTATAGTGGCTTTGTCTCTCATAATATTCGACCTCTCATAACATTACCATTAGGACCGAGTATTGTAATGTTTCGGATAAATTAATTTATCATATTCATTTAATCTCAGTCTATATTAAGAACATCCGCTTTTATAGCGAACTACTCAACGTCGTAATTATGAAGAATTATATCATATATTCACATATGGATGGCCTAAAAAATAGAAAAGTGAGTTTTGAGAAAAAAAAAGTGATTGATAACTACCGAGTGTCGGTTTTCTTGTTATCTGTACGCACTAATTGTCCGAAACCAGATAATTATTTACTACAAATTCGTACACCGCTATGACTAAAAATTAAAAACAACATTGAATAATTAGATTTTGAAATCGTGTCATATTTTAGTATGCATTCGAAGGATTCGAGTTACGAGATTATATAAAAAAAAAATCACATAAATATACTACACTTGTAATTCGCATTTATATTTTGGAACGGCTGAAGTTTTTGTATTCAATTCATGAGCTGCTACGATCATCGCGTAATTAAAAGGACTCGCACTTGCTCGCAGTTCAAAGTAATTACGCATTAACATTAAAACGACATCATCTAAATAATTATAAAAATGTTTACAAAAAAACAGCTCCCACCGTCTTTCGAAGCTTAGTCAAAAAAATATTTATTATAATCTATTCAATAACAACCTTTTTAAACAATCAATTTGCGCTACATTGCATGAATAGCCTGCAACTTGTGTAGCGTATGTGTAAAGGCGACAATGATGATGTAAAGAAAGTAAGAGGTACATCGAACAGATTGTTGATATTACGTCATAACTAATCAGAAGCGTCGCAGTGCGACACGGCTCTCTTTATAACCAGGTTAGGCACTCGGTAGGTGTAACAAACAAATAACAACAGTATTCCAAGTGATGCCCAGTGAGCCGCGACTCCGAGGCGGTCACCTTGAGCGAATGTTAACGCAAACACTTTGTCTGCCACGTGAAGAATATAATTATATTTTATTTATCTATTGCCTACCTTTAAATCGGATATCGTGATTACGTCTCTAGTGACCAATGTTAATTGATAACATCTGGGAATACATTTCTTAAAAATCATACTCACCGTAACGGTGTTATGATATAGTTTTACTTGTACTACAAATTTTTAGCAGTTCTATAATAGGATCTAGTATGTATATGATTATTATGAAAATAATGATTATTTTAATGAGGCCCGTACTGACAACTGAGAAACGAATCAGTTACGATAGGTTTTGCGTCATAAGTATCTTATTTGGTTACAACGCCAATTTCTCTGACAGATTTTCTTTTTCATAATGAAATTGAAGCAAAACGCGTCAGTCTAATTTTAGTGTAAATCATCAAAACGTCAAGGTTCTTGATAAAAACATTAACTCTGTCTGACATTAATAAAACGTTTTCGTCACGACCGTCTCATATTTACCAAATAATAAAAAATAATTTATTCAGCTAACAATATAACAATCACGTTGATAGCTCACTTACTCTTTATTTATTAAAATATCTGAAAATGAGTTATCTATATAGGCAATAAACATTTCATTTATTGAACAATTCCAGAAGTCCTGTGTGAACTTATCTTTACGACAACAATCCGTTCTCTCTATGCAAAAATATTAGTTTTATTTACCAGGTTTGTTATTGAGATACTTTTTTGCATCAGTACTTCTTACATCAACAGAAGCGTATGCTGCTCCTGTCGCACGAGGAAATAACATTTTCTTCGATCCATTCATATCAGACACGTATTAGGACATTATGCCTACCTATTTCGGGCACGGTTGAGCCGGCCATGTGAATGTCAAACATATAAATTGAATCTCTCCTTTCAATTACTGAAACGTCTTGGTACAGTATCGACATTTGTAAATAAGACAAGCAAAAAATTGATTTTTCCGGGACTATAACCGTAACGTGGAACACAAGGTGGCAAGTATAAAATTATATTTCCCGTTAGTTACATAGAATTTTGACAATCTTTATAGATATACTATATAGCATTTCCCACCATTGTTACGAACACTAACTGTACAATACTTCCTGGATACTTGTCTTAGACTCTACGTATGAACTCTTTTATATAATTTTGTTTTATTATTAAAAAATTTATGACAGCCAAACGTGAGCAAATGAGCATTCATTTATTCATTAACTCAAAGACGTAGAGGAACTTTTTTAAAGTTCCTTGTAAAGATAACATTAACAAATCAGATGATATGCAACCATTACGTCCGATTCATCGTATGTTTTCATATTCAAACGCCTAATATTAAAAAAAAACCAATTACATACATTCTTGTAAGACAATTTGCAGTTCTAAATAAAATCTAGTTTTTAATTCACTTTCATCCGTCATCCGCCACGCAACAAAGGCTGCGCCGAAGTGTGTAATATTGTTAGGTAAGGTTTTCGGTTAGTAGACACGATTACATAACCAGTTTGTATCAGACGAACACGTCACCCGATATTTCGAACGCGATATCAACGACGCTCATAGCGGAGCCACGCACGTGGAACTGTTTCGTTGTGCTATCGAATGCAGTTAATGTTGGCCACTTATCACATTATTATAAAATTCACCTTAACTTCAATAGCGAATCTACCCAACGATTGGGATCGTTCGAGAATTTAGCAAACGTGTAAAAACTTGTACCGGATATAAGGGTCACAAGGGTTGTCTTGTTTCGATATAATATTGTATATGTATACATGGAGGCCGCTAAACGGTTAGCCTTTCAATTTAAGGAAGACGTACATTCGATTCTGCAGTGGCCAAAGACACTGTTAATAATAAATGGTATCATTGGACCATGTCAATTGCAGGTGCATAGTTCTCTCGTCGTTGCTTTCTACTTGTGCTGTCTGCTTTCGAAGGAAGGAACCAGAGAAGACTTTAGTCATTGATCGGAAAAACAGGATTAATTTATTATTATTTAGAATTATTATTATTTAGAAAACTATTATAGGAGACTACGATCAAGACCAGTAACCCGTAACCCCGTAAGCCAGTTACTGTCAATGGTCGTCGAATCATCCAAGTCTGTCGCTATCTATAAAAGTATCCATGTCAATCTATAAAAATTCTAGCAATCTCAGCTACCTTTTTTATAAATCATAATTCTAGAATCTTTTAAATCAACAAAAGCAACATTATAACAATCGAAAGATACGAAAGAAAACAGCGATACTACATCAGATACCTACAATAGCTTGAGGTTCGCTTCAGAATCTCAGGTCAGACGATATCCGTGTGCATGCGTATTGTAATTGCAAGTAGATACTTACTACTTATACAGTGAAAATGCTTCGTGCGCTATTACATATCTGTGTGGCACTTTCCCTTAGCGAGAACGCTCGTAGGAACCAAATCATATTGTAACACAATAATTTTAAAATATTTTATACATAAAATTTATCTAACATGCTAACTGGATAATTATCGATGACTATAACGTACGTACTTGAAATAACGGTGTAGTCCAGTTTTAAATAAAAAAATCCTTTACTTTATCTATGGTATTTATTGCAATAGACTCTACTTGATATTAAAATAAAATAGGTCGTTCACCTTACACACCATAACCTGATACCTAGAGAGTTCCAAAGGTATCGCTTAATGGACTATGATCTACATAGTTAGAGATGGATCACCGAGTCAATTTAATTAACTAGAGCTGATTTTACTAACATCAAGTACGACTGCAATAAGGCACTTTCACCGCAACTTCAATTCAAGCACCTCACAGGTTCTAATGTAACGTCCCTGTTTAATAAGTAACCGTGTACATTCCAGTACAAAACTAGAAATGTGAAAGGAGCCAGTCAATCGATTCAAATGAATTAGTAAAGGAAAAGTTCGTCTGTTTACGTAAACATTTTTATTCATCCTTATCTATTCGAGTATGTGATATTCCTTATGAATTTTCTTTACAGGAAACGGTGGCCTCGCTTCTTTTTGTAGTCATTTAGGTCAAATTGTACTGGAGTATATTCATACCGATTTCAGGCAAAAACAAAACTATCGTTTTCAAAAAATAACCCTATTACAGAGTAGGGAGCAATAGTACCGTTATCTAGGTACATATTAGGGAAAGTACTTATGTATATTTATGCATATGATCGCATATTGTATTAATCAACGTGTTGAGCAAAATATCAATACATATGTAAATATTTAGTATGGCAAGAGTGGCGTAGCCTAAGGGACTGCATCGTGCACGCGGGGATATGGCACAGCGCGATTCACTGTAGGCCCGTAGGTGTGTTTTTGTTTAGTTCATTGACCAGGCGATGCGGCGTCGCGCTACGCAAACAACGCCTTCGATAACTCCCGATTGTATGTCACGCAATGTCACTGACACCACGAAGTTATGGCCCAGGTTCCTCAACCGATACCTGCCTCTTTGATATTCCTCAAAACTAGTTTATTGTACACTTTCGATATAAAATAAACCTTGTAAATCGCCTTATAGCAAGCAGCTCAATATTTAAAGCGGTTCAGTGAAACGTTACCTTGCATTATGTTTACTTATAAAGAACATCTATGTGCTATAATTATAATCATTTAATATGGTATGTGACACTTCTGACCGCACGAATGAAAGCTTGGCTCGTTTTTAAACCAAGAGTACCACAGCAGATCTTATCTCTATTCCATATTTCAACGCTTTCTCTCCTTAGACATAAAATGTGCCACACGTAAAAAGAACGCTCCTATATATACATACGTTGTGGTGTGTATTTGTCGAATAAAATTGTTGATAAGAGTAACGTGAAATTGAAGTGTTGAGAAGGAAATGTTAAAGTTATGAAATTGTGGTATTGCCGATAATACATATTTGTATTTTGTTACAAAACGTTTGATGTGTATGTGATAATCGTTGATAACAGATAATTTAATGCGACGAAATCGTAGATTCCACTTGTAGCCGTGTGTGTAATTATACTATGATATCATCCTTGAAATGGAGGGATAGGCTTAGACGGGAAATGAAGCGCATCTCAAAGGGAGTCTAAAGACATTTTAAAAATCTGAATTACTAACATTACTTGGAAATGGTAAATTTCTTATTTTTTTTCATTTTGGATGAAATGGCAAGGCAACAACCAGCAAAGTCACACTTGTATGTAGATTGCATATTTTTGAATTTCACAAGGGTCGTAATGTAACACTTTCTATCAAAAACATTTGCGATGTTTATTCAAGTATAGTAGACGTGCAAAAATGCCAAATGTAGTTTTCTCGATGCATCCGGTACAATCCGGTAATTTTTATATTTCGAACTCGTATCGATCAGGAAGATCAATAACTTCAGACTGACATGTTACGGGCGGAAATGGAAGCATGTATCTGTGTCACACAATCGAGGAAATGTTAAACTCTTTTTAGCCAACCTAGATCAACTATCCAGATCATAACAAGAGGACGGTAATGTATGCAAATCAACATGATACGAATAGAAGAGTTTATTGTCGCTCAATCACTTGAGATGCAACCTCGTCTACCACAATGAAAGAGCCGCGGCGCGCTCCCAATGAATCGCCGCAAAGTGATTTTAAGCCAGGTTTAATTTCGAAAAAGGCGCTTTTCTGCTTTCGATGAAGTATTCTTAGAATCACCGATTCCTTTAGTAAAATTCCAAAACCTAGAACCTATCCTATGAACAATTTGATTGAATATGTCGAGCTAGCTAGGCAATAGGCAAGAAGGTATTCTGCAACACTGTAATGCAAAAAACGATCGACGAAATAACGTAATGATTTGGTGCAGGAAGTCCTACCTGAGACACCATGCCCATGCGACAATGTATCATGATTTTCCATTTACTCCAACCCCTACAACAGTTTCTATTTGAAATTGGAAATTTAGATAATATTCAATGTTCTGAAACTACTTCAAAGCTTTTTATTACATTTTTAACATTTCATTGAATAATTGCATATAACATGTTGCACCCCAAATGGTAATTTTTTTTTGGTACTGAGGGTGGCTAGATATTACTTTCAGCGCATGCGTGTCATTACAACATTTTGTTTTCTTCAAGGACTCTCTTGTCTCTTGATGCCTATATTTTATCAGAGTTTAGCATTGTATCTTTGAACACTTTTAATTTCGTTCTGATTTATTATGGATACTAAATACTATGAGTACTGAGCCTTAAAGTAAACAAATCCTAAGAAATAAAAGTTCAATCGTTGCTAACAAAGTCACAGAAATTGGTGCTGTTACTAACTGTGATTGAATGATCCAACTAGAAATCCAATACCACGATTTTGTTTAGCTTGATAATATAAATGCAATAGAATATTTTGCAACTAAATACATCAAGGTTTTCCTACTAAATAGACAAAAGTGAATGCCCCTTCAATTCACGTTCCCATCATAGTTGACATTGAATCACTGTTCAAATATCAAACAAATTTGCATGAATAAAACTTTATCATTGAGTGCAGTATACAAAAGTAACATATTTTTGTATGTAATATACAATATGGTCCCTCTATTTTTGTGAAATTAATGAATAATAGTAGTTTAAAAATCAAATATACATAGATAGAACTTATTACAGATAATAACCCCAACCATCATAGTATCACTACATAATATAAAACAAAGTCGCTTTCTCTGTCCCAATGTCCATATGTATGCTTAAATCTTTAAAACTACGCAACGGATTTTGATGCGTTTTTTTTTAATAGATAGAGTGATTAAAGAGGAAGGTTTATATGTATAATAACATTTGTATAATAATATATGCTCGGGATGAAGTCGGGGGCAAAAGCTAGTTACTTATAAAATAAAGCAATGTGTACATGCTTTAGCAGTACGTACAGTAAAATGGAATAAATGAGCCTAAGAACTATAAGAAGTATGAGCCTAATTAAAACAATTATGGATTAATAATCCATTCAGCAAATCCATTGTTATTTTAGTTTGGCATGTTGGTATATACATCTATTGGTGAGTACCCAAGTATCATTTATATGCGGGGAACGGAATGATGAAAATAAAGATTGTATCTCAATATTTATGACCTGTCTGTCTTATGAGTATGAGTATAGGCACCACAATCACAAGGAGACGTAATGTGATTCTGTAAATGTACAGATTTATTTTATTTACTTAGCTATAGTATATAATCAGAGAGTACTTCAGTTTCTCCATAAACACTCTTCCACATGTAGGTATTTCATGTTTGACACTGATAATAGCTATTTCTGCATGAACTTATTATGTTTTTGCTGATAATTCATATCAAAATAATTATATAAAGTCTGATATTCTAGGAATTGCTTGGGTATTTCATTGTTATTGAAACAATTTATGAGTTCATACTTGTATTTATATACTTTTAATTTTTTTTCTGTCTTATATTCTGTATATATACACATACCTTCAATTTATTCAGATTTAATATTGATTTAAAAAAGAATCAAAATCCGTTAAGCCCAGCATTTGTCTTTCCGTAACTACTCTAATTTTCAGCATCCTTCAAATTCACATTGGAACTAATCAAGCAAGGATCCGTTTGCTGACCCAGGTCTTCTAGTTAAATATTGCAAATCTATTACAATCTTCTATCTGATCTATTTGATCTTAGGTGACACTGACATATTATCCAAGATTAGTCACGAATGTATTACTTCATACAATATCCAACAGGAGTCCAGTGGGGACTAACATTGCTATCACCACATATAAAGGTGGACAACGTAAGAGAAATATAATATATATGTTCACATATTTTTATCTAATTAACTAATTATATCATATACCTCTTAAATTACCTCACAAAAAAGTCAGTCACACTTATTGTGAATTATTCATAAGCTTCCCATAGTACTGAAATTCATTAATATGATAAAATGACCTCCAAATATTATAAGTATCAAAGTTGCTTTCACCAATCCAACTAATAGTTAAACCGCATATTTCAAAATGTACCAATGTCTTATATTTACAATTGTTCAATCGAAATAAACGATATTCTTGAACTGCATAACTACATTCTAATGCAAAAAATAATATAATCAAGTTCAAATATTTATCAGCAACATATAGCAGTTATAATAATACTACTTCTGTTGATTATTAGATTTTATAGTAACAATTACATAACATGTTTAATTGATTGATCTGCACAGAACAATTCCTGATTCTTAGCTGTTGTTAATAAAGCTAGGTAATGAGAGAAAATAAATATGCATGTATAAACAAGTCAATATCTATGTATATTAATTTTTATGTGTTTTTCTGTAAATAATGTTTTAATGGGATTAAATGTTTACATTACTTTTGTTTCCTTTTTGTGATAATGGATTTTAATCATACATATTTACTTTTATGTAACCACTATGTAACAAAAAGGGAAGCTCACCTAAGGCGATCTACGACAGCTTGTCGTTTAGGTGGCAGGATCATCTCCTCCATGGGCTGCAGCATATTTGGCGGATGCTGGGCGGGCGAGGCGCTGGGCAGCAAGCCGCCCGCGCCGCCGCCTCCCACCAGGTGCTCCACGGTGCCTGATCCTCTTCACCTATGCTCCCTCATTCTTCAGTCCTATTCGCTTACTTCTTACAACGACCTTTCAGGTACTGCTATGCAACCATGACAACACTATATAAAAGTAGGAAAAGTTCGTCCTGGATACCTTAAAGACATTTCTCATATTGGCACTGTTTTCAAATTTATCAGTCACTTCAATTTACTAGACCGCTAGCATCTAGGATGTACTATTTCATTTGAGCACTGTTCTCACTTCACAGCGTAAAAACTTTTATTTGTCGACTTGAAATACAACAAGTTTTGAAATCACTCCACAGTTAACTAAAAATATGTTCAATGACATGAAAGAATTAAATTAAATTATCATTATAGTACACTTATCCTTAAGTGTGAAAGCCAGACATGAGTTATACACTAATTTAAATTAATATTTACTAATATGTAACAGCCTAAACCTATCTATCTGATACCAAACCTACTTCCTGCGAATCGAAATATCAACTGAGTAACTCTGACTCTGAGTCTGAGTATTCTGACTGACGCATTAGATTTGACGGCGACGCTTCCATATTTCACTATCATACTTCATAAATTAATAAGGCTACAATTAATGAGAACATACGGCCACAAATACACTACTTATCGTACATTTGTAATTTCTTCAGTATATAAAAATTGAATCATTTTTCGCAATTATATTGTTACATCTTTGTAATAATACAGTGCTAGAATGTTAATTATCTTTAATTCATTACATTCTACTCGTGCTATGACATCCACCAAAATAAACAAATGTATAATAGATACTATTTGTCACTAGTAATATAATAATAATAATAATACACTGTTCTTGTATTTATTTGGTACAAAATTTCGTTTATAACTTTTTCCGGTGCAAATAACAATATAATTTATATGAGTGTATATACTCTGTATCATCTGTCAATAGGCTGTGTGCAGTGGCGTGTGTGTAGTCAGATACTATATTGTTCTATATTTTGAAAATTTGAAATTTCTTTGTTGTCACATTGTTTGTTTGTTGGGTTTGTCGCTCATAATTACAGTAATATAAATAATAAAAGGCAAATTAAAACAATCTAAGCAGTTACAACAACAAAATTATTTAACAAGTATTTGAAATGTCTGCTTTACGTGCTAGATTATTATTGTCAACACGATGTGCCAAAAGAATATTTTTACAACCTCTCAATAGCTCAAAATATGTGAATGGAATCACGATTACATTGAATAACGGTTGGTTGTATAAAAATATGTCTTTTTTTCATAACAGTGGTGATCCTTAGTAACAAAAGAAACTTAATTTCAGACAATCCTTTACTCAAGTTTAACTACAGTAGTACAGCATCTGATCAACAGCCGGCAGATGCAGTAAAAGACGATGTGGAAAAAAAGGAATTTCAAGCGGAAACCAGAATGTTACTACACATTGTGGCTAGCTCATTATACTCGGATAAGGAAGTAGGTGGTTGATAAATACTGTCTTGACGAATAATACTTACTTATAATGTAAAAGAAATTAATGCAATTCATCGTTTGGACATTTATTGTAAGCTTTTGAATCAGATTACTTAGAACAAGGAAGGGTACGTGATTAAATAGATAGGAGGTATCCCCCTATAAGATGTTTTGCCCTCTGTAATATCTACAATTTTAAGGTTATGTATGTTCTACATCCGCGAGTAAAACATTTTAAGGGTTGCAAATTTTTTCACCCACAACTAATGAAAAAGTAGATAGGGAAACCGAATGAGAAGCTTTCACTACGCTTATATTTTGTATGTCGTAAACATTTGTATACTAACATTAGCAGCACTTAGATAAAAGACGGCCAATTCCTTTTTATTAATATGATCAATTTATAAGAATCCATGTATGTATGAGACATATAATTTCAGGTTTTTATTAGAGAACTTATTTCAAATGCAAGTGATGCCTTGGAAAAGTTCCGTTACTTAAATGTAAGTGGCCTCGATCAAGTCAAACTAGAGAATGTTGACAGAGCTCTGGAAATAAGGCTAGTGACCAACAAACAAGACAGGACCCTCACAATCCAGGTAATATAAAATAAAAATATTTGTTATACACTTAATAACATTTAATTTACATTTGGGAAACAAAAGAAAAGTAGATAGAATACTTATGTTCTTATCCACTTCTTAGCTTGCCACCCTTGCTAAGTGCAGATGTGAAGACCCCCTTAGGTTTAACAAAAGGCTCAATGTGAAAGAAGAATACCCTTTGAATTTGAATTATCATGCTGTGGAAGTTTGATATTTTTACTTTATAATGAATATATACATTCAGGACTCTGGCATTGGCATGACTAAGGAAGAGTTGATCGAAAACTTGGGCACGATTGCTAGATCAGGATCCAAATCGTTTATTGAAGAGATAAAGAAAAAAGGTGCGGAGCAAGCTAGTTCTATTATTGGACAATTTGGCGTTGGCTTCTATTCAGCTTTTATGGTGGCTGACAAACTAGAGGTTTACACCAGGAGCAGTAAGGCTGGATCCCCTGGCTACATGTGGAGCTCTGATGGGTTTGTATTATGTATAAAATTGTCTAATAATGTAAGTACATGAAGATTTGTTATCGTTGCATGTAATTAATTGTGCGGCTTATGACTAAATTTTAATATTTGATGTAATACATCAATGTGTAAATTTTTATAATGTTTCTTATTAAAAATAAATTGTCATACATATTTTCCATTCAACAATAAGTTTTTGTGATTGAGAATTGTTTTTTTTTATTGACAAACCTAATTACACACAGATAAATAAATTCAATATTTTTATCTTTCGACTTAGCTCTGGAACTTATGAGATACGAGAGGTGCAGAATGTACCTACGGGTACTAAAATAGTTGTTCACCTCAAAACAGATTGCAGGGAGTTTTCTGACGATGATAGTGTTAAAAGTTAGTACAACATTGTTTATTGTTGCTTTTGTTTTGTTTGCATCTATTACCCTTTTATTTAATACCTGTGGCACTATTTTTACAGACATTATAAAGAAGTATAGCAATTTTATTGGGAGTCCCATATTCCTTAACGATGAACAAGTTAATTCCATCAAGGTATTTATTCAATGATTATTATTATGTTCATTAAAACAAAGCAGAAAAAGAGTGACGTCTTTATTAATTGTACTTGGTAGCCATTGTGTTTTTTATGACAGAATATAACAACCTACCCGCATACACACATTAGTGTGTAAGATAAAGTGTCTTGTTTTTGAGTAAGATAAATAATATTTATCTTACTCAAAAACAAGACTAAATATGCAGGTTTCATACATGACAATTGTAATATGTAAAATATAATGATATTAATTTTTGTGTACATTTCAAAAATTATTTACAGCCTTTGTGGCTCATGGAGCCCAAAGAGGTGTCATATGAGGATCACACGGAATTTTACAGATTTATCAGCAACTCATATGATAAGCCGAGATTTACTCTACACTACAAAACAGATGTGCCCTTGAGTATTAGGGCTATTCTATATGTGCCAGAGGGCAAGCCTGGCCTTTTTGAGCTATCCCGTGACTCAGATGTTGGATTATCACTATATTCCAGAAAGATATTGATTAAAAGCAAAGCTGAAAATATTTTGCCCAAGTGGCTGAGATTTGTCAAAGGTGATAATACTTTAATTTATCTAAACCAGGTTTTTAAAGAGAATATTGTTTAAAAAAATACAATTATATTTATGAGACGTTAACATTAAGAAGTAACTATGATATGTATATTTATATACTGGGTTTATAATCTGGACTAGAATGATGTATTATTACAAGTTTAAATTTTTTTCTGTTAAAGGTGTTGTGGATTCCGAAGACATACCATTAAATTTAAGTAGAGAATTGCTACAAAACAGTGCTCTTATTGCGTAAGTACACCTAAATATTTTAATATACAAAAATATCCATTTTTTTATAGTCCCAGAATTAAGAAAAAAACTTTTCTTTTGATTGCAGAAAGTTGCGTCATGTTCTCACTAACCGTTTTCTCAAGTTTATGATAGACACTGCAAACAAAGACCCAGTTGGTTATGATGCCTTTTACAAGGATTATTCCATATTTTTAAAAGAAGGTATTGTGACTGGTCAGAATCCCTTAGAAAAGGTAAAATTATTATGAAACAAAATTGATTTATATTGTAAAAGTCATAATCAATAACAATTGAAGCATACTCACATAATTTTACATAATGTAGGAAACGAAAGAAAAATAATGGGATACAATCAAACGTGAAGAAATCACGTGGATGTTTGTAATATAAACCACACATTGTTCTTTTTAATACAAACAGAAATTAACATAGAACAAGCTTTGGAAAAATGACACATAGCTTAAGATTCCAATTGACAACCCTTGAATGAAATTCTTTAGGCTACACAAAAATCATAACAGTTTTGTGTAGTATGCTAAACAAAGGCGAGCTTATCTCTAACAGATACATAGCTTTATATTAAAATAATAACTGTATAATTATGTACATTTATTATCTTGAAATAACTCTTGGAACAGGTTTATTAGATAATATAGTTCTAATAATAGTAAAGATGTGTCTGCAAAATGAAGAAAACCTTATTTTTATTATTCAAGGAGGAAATTGCAAAACTGCTGCGATTTGAATCATCCAAGTTGGAAAGTGGAGTTAAAACATCCCTTGCAGATTATAGCTCAAGGCAGAAAGAAGATCAAAGATCCGTGTATTACTTGGCAGCTCCTAGGTATGCACATCTAGAAGGTCTTATGAATATTTATTTCAGTGTGCTGTATCTTTATCTCCCCTACAGATTTTCCAACACCTTTTTGCCCTTCGCTTTGGTTCAGTTATCTTCCTTCCATAAAAATTTCTTTCTTATTAATAAAAGTCCTGGAAAAAATGTAGACTATCTTCTCTTTTTATTTTCAAGGTATTCATTCATATATAGCAGAAATATTCCAGCTTTAAACTTAAAATGCTTTGACACTTTTTCAGTCGTGAATTGGCTCAAACGTCGCCGTATTATGAGAACCTAAAAAAACGTGACGTCGAAGTGCTGTTTTGTTACGAAATGTACGACGAACTGGTACTGTTAGAATTGAAAGAATTTGGTGGACGAGCTCTTATTTCTGTGGAAAATGACATGCAAAAAGATGCTACTGGAAACACTGAAACTATAATTGGTAACATTAATGAATTATAAATATCAAGTATTATTTTAGAATGGTTAATAGAGAAACCAAATTTTCATTATGACGATACTATTATTAAAGACTTATTTTCTATCAGTACTCTATCAGGGACTCACTGTGTAAGGATCTTAACCTAGCACACTATGTATTTGGATTCAACTATTGCACCAATGATATAAGAGGTTTTACATTGTAAATGAAATAAGTGACTAAGAAATTGTGCCAACAAAAGCCTATGTATGTAGGATAAGTGTTTGTCTACATATGGTTTAGGACAATAAATTTAATTTACAGGAAGCGACGATTTACAACAGACCCAAGTGAATGACCTTATATCATTCTTAAAGACAAATCTGTCTGGGAAAGTGTTTGAGGTTCGCACCACACAGAAGCTCGATTCTCATCCGTGCGTCATTGTTGTGCCAGAGATGGCAGCCGCCAGACATTTCATTCGCACTCAAGCACAGAGTTTGAGCGAAGATAATAGATTTGCATTACTTAGACCTCAACTTGAAATTAATGCTAAGTAAGTAGGAATGCTCATAACGAACAGCAAAACCGTAACAAAATTGTAGCATTAAATATTGCTGTACCTAATTATATTCTCTTCTTCACAGGCATCCCATTATAAAAAAATTGCACAAATTATTGTCTAGTGACAAAGAATTAGCAAATATGGTCGCACAGCAATTGTTCTCCAATGCTATGGTTACGGCTGGCTTGGTGATGGACCCAAGGAATCTGATTACTAATATTAACGAGCTTTTAATAAGAGCTTTAGAGAAACATTAGTTTTAGTTACCAATAAAGTTACTATTACAAATACACAATGTTTTAATTACTTTTTACTGAGTACTATTAATTTCCCATAGTCCGGAGTGACTCAGATATACAATAACTATGCCACTATCAGATTTAAGGTATCAATACATGAGCTAGTTTTCAAAACCAAATATTCACGTAACATTTTTTTTTACTACACAAATATAATATTTATGTGAATTTAGATACATTTGCGAAGTTTTGATAGTGGGTAAGATGCTGAACGGAACGCTCGATATATCGAAACTATAAAAATTATCCATTTGCGCATCCCTATTCTAGATCCGTAACCGCTGAACTAAAATCGATAAGCGTCGATTTCGTAACGCCAAATAAACTATTTGACATTACAGGGTCCCGAGGCCTCCTGCGACTTTCAGTCAAATCGATCTTTTTACCACAAAAGTACAATAATAATTTTAAATAAAATTTCTTCCTGTAATTTTTTTATTCCTTAAATAATAGTTGATTAACCATCTTTACTTGGAACATATTGTGACTTCGGTATGATTAATGTTTTATCCGTGTTAATATCAAAACATAATCTAAAGGATTGTTAATTATCGTACATCTTAATCGATTTATTGTAAAATCGGATACCTTGTTACCGATTCTTTACTTACATCTCTAGTTACATTGCAACGACAAAGATTAAAACGTACACGACGGTAGGTTAAATACAATTTTCTAGTGTTTGAACCAGTAACATGTTTAAAACTTGAGTACTTGACGATTAAAAGAAATATATAGGTTGATCGTAATAATGGAGTATATTCATTTTAAAGACTAGCGTTTTGTAGAACGGAACGTTTATAATCAATCCACAATCCGCAATCGACCGAAGCGCTACAAATACATAGATATAATATTATCTATGACTACAAAGCAAAAGCGGCGCGACGAGCGTAACGTGCAAATTTTTTCGAATTTAGAGATAGAGTGGTTCGTATTTAATTTATAAACAGGGAATACAAGTATATAAATAACAACTCTCTTCATATTAAAGGTACGATTTTATTAATATTTTTTAAGTAATTTGCGTTAAAGTTGTCTGTTGATGCATCTAATGCCGGGCGTTTGAGTAGGGACAATTGTTATATTACTTCATGGTTCGTTTACTTCCATTTTAGTGTATGAAGATTCCGTTTTATAAAATCAAACTGGCAACCTGAAGTACTGTATATTCATGTGTTATATGTGATAAAGCGGAGCGTCAGCCATGAGTACGACCGACATAAGTAAAGTGGATAATGAAGAGGACAATAAGACTTTGGATAAGCAACAAATAGAAGCGGAAGAGAAGGAAATGATGTTGAAGGGCGTCAACGAAAATGTGGAGGAGGCAGCGGAACTGAAGACCGACAATGAAGGGCTCGTGAAAGCTGCGCTTTCTGGCGACGTGACGGAACAGGGCCGTGAAGTTAAGCCAAAATTCATTCCTATCGGGGCTATTAAAATGCCTGGATTTTTCACTAGGAACATTGAAAAGGATAAACCAAAAGTTTGTATTTACAATAAGTACTTTTATTATTCAGTTTTCATTTTTAAATTGATTGTGAAAACACGTTAGCTAAGTATGTGGTATTTCTACATTTCTTTTTTGTTAAAACGCAGCGTTACACGAGTTCATTTTGTTTTGACTCTTTTATTGGTTAGAGACGAAAGTAATATATTACTCTGTAACTAGTTTACTGTGTCAAAAATGTATTATTTCATCATGTTTCAGGACGACGAAGCAATAGAGAAGGAAAATGAAATTGAGAAGAGTGTAGAAAAAGTGGAAGACGAGTCTAACCCAAAACCGAAATTTAAATTTTTGCAAACATTTACACAGTTTCTCCAACGTCCTCAGAGTGAGACAGGTAATCATTCAATTAGGAACTATAGGGTACATTTGTATTAGTAAATTCATGCATGTAAAATCACTAAATATAAAATAAAATAAGATAATGTGACGAGTGGAAGCTGGCTGTAGCAGGTTGTGCAGATCCTCTAAATGTTATGCAGGCAGTAGAGAGTTAATTAGGAGCATTTTCTTAAATATTTATGGTAAAATAAAATTTAGAAGGTAAGATACTATAATGGTTGAAAGTCAAGTATAATGTTCTATATGATTTATATCTTTATTAAACATTTTGAGAATCTTGTAGGTATATGAGAATTGTCCTGATATCAACATATTACAGTCATTACAGATGGAGCCACGCCGGGTAAAAAACAATTTGGGATGTTCAATGTGAGGTATCCCAAAATGTTTCAAAAGCGCACCGCTACTGCCGAAGCTGCTCTGGCCTCAATGGAAACCCTAGAAGATAAACTTGATACACCAAATGATGGAATGGAGAATGTTAAATTGGATATGACTGTAAGTATTAAGGGTAAATATATGTAAATTATCAATCTTTTTCTTACAATATTAATTGCACAGTTTGAGTTTATTGAACTGTGGTTAGTTTGATTACAGCAAGGGTTATCATGCTGCATTATATGTGATTTTAAGCTATGACTTAGGTTTAAAAACGTATTTTATTTCTCATGTAATTTGGAGATCATTCGCATAGATGATACAACTCTGTATGAAGTGAAGTGAGTGGAAGACCCATTTCATCATAGTGTAGGAATGTAATATGAAAATGCATAAGTAAAGACCGGCACTGTTATCTACTATATATAATATTTATTGGTGATATCTTTTTGTTTATTCTTTAAAACAATGTATTGATTTCACATACAAATGAATGTGTTCAGATATTTAATACTATATTCATTGGAACAGGAACCAGAAGACGGCAAGGTGGCGACAAGGCTTCCATTGAAGGAAAGGATCAGACAGAAGAAATTTATAATGGGTAGGTTGGTTTTTCATTTATTTCACAATTAATTATAATAATCATTACAAATGTCATTGCTATAAAAATATACATAAAATAAAAAATATTTTTCAACACTTAATAACTGCTTATTATGCCGTAATAAGAATCTTTTAGACATTTAGCAAATTGTAGAAGCTGTTTTGAAGACAGGATGGGGCATAATTCGTCATATTCCACAGATGACATCATGGTTTGCGTTTTGGCTGTGGTGGTTTTATTGTCAGTAATTATTGGCATTATTGTCGGCGCAAGTGCTGGCCCGCCTTCCGAGCGCCCCTTACGTCTCGGGCGCTACATAACTACTCTCACTACATGTGGACCAGTTGAAGGGTATGTTTGTATTCATACTATAATTAAATTATAGTATCTTATCATATACACAGTTGCAATTAAAAGTATATGCTACACATTTCTCACTGTTGGTATACAGTGATGAGTTATTTAAAAATGTAATATATTTTTAGGATATTGGACGATGGTGTTTACAGTTTCCAAGGAATTCCCTATGCATCACCTCCGACAGAAGAAAAGCGGTTTACATATGCACAACCTCTGAACAAAGTTTCTATGTGCTGGAATGGCACTTTACAAGCACACGAACGTGGCCCGCTTTGTTTACAATTTTTGGAGAATGGAACAATTACCGGTGACGAGGACTGCCTGACCTTGGACATAGTGACACCACACGTAAGATACGACTCGCCATTGCCCGTGGTGGTGCTAGTTGGTGCCAACACATTGGCAGGCGGCATCAGTCCTGCACAGCCATCTGCACTCTATGCCCGCACCAAGGAAGTTGTTTTCGTCCGGCCTAATTTCAGATTAGGTCCTTTCGGATTTCTAGCTCTAGACATTCTTTCTAATTCCAAATACCCCGCCACATCGGGCAATTATGCTCTCAGTGACCTAATTGTCGCATTGCAGTGGATCAACTATAACATTAAACATTTCGGTGGAGATCCTGAATCCGTGACGCTTTTGGGACACAGGGCTGGTGCGACTTTAACTGCAGCCTTAACGACTACGAAGAAGGCACAAATGTTATACTCTCGGGTGTGGCTCTCCTCGCCATCTGTGATATTCCCTGGCGAACCTTTGGACCTAACGCAAAAAAATAATGAACGATTCAAACAAATAAGCAAATGTTACGACGCCGATTGTTTACGACGTAAATTGTCCATTGAAATTTTATCCGCAACACCCGACATTTGGCTCGGCAGCACAGTCCATTCCTTGCCACTTTCAGATGAGTTTAAACGTTCTTGGCTTGTGCTCGACGGCGATTATTTGCGAACTCACGCCTACGAGAGTTGGGACGCTCAAAAGGAGGCAAAAGAAATCGGCAAGGACAAAGTCTTCAAACCCATAGTGTTCGGAACAACACAACACTCTGGTCACTCCGATCTATTGTTCAACAAACATATCAACTGGACCTCAGAATTAGTGGAGCGTATGGTGAACGAGAGCTACATCGGGGATAAGAATTTGACCGAAGCGGTGTTCAAGCACTTCAATAAATCTTACGAAGGTCTCGTGGAGTTGATCTCGTCCATCCGCACGCTGTGTCCGCTCGTCACTCTGGCGCGCCTGCGCCTGGCCGCACCGTTGTACGTGGCGCGCGGCGGCGGCGCGCGTTCCTCCATCGCCGGAATCGACGCTGACGTTGAAGCTATTCTCGGAACATTCGACTCGGAAATGCCAGAGCAGCGGCGGTTCATGGCGGCGATGCAGCAGTTGTTCTATTACTACGTGTGGAACGGCCGCTTGCCCGGCCCGGAGACGGCTCTCATAGCCGTCGAGCAGGACCTGCTGCCGCTCCCCGGTTTGCCGGCTTGCGACTTACTGATCCGAGAGGACGTCGTGCCCCGTTACGCGCACGTCGATTGAGGGGCGATGGAGTTACAATTGGAGCATGTTTGTATGCCTAATTATGTGTAATTTGTTGTACTTAGAGCTTTTCATTACTTTATTTTGTTTGCAAGATGTAATGTCATATGCGTAGCTTTGTTTCGTTTTGTACTTAATGTGCACCTTTTATAGAATTAGAACGAATAGGTAGACTTTTCAAACGAAACTAACAATAAAACCAAACCTGTCATTTCTGTATCTTAAACAACAGCACACCAGTGGTAAAAAGTGGACAAATTGTGTAATCAAATTACAGTGATGTTTAGATTGTGTTCCAGTGTACTTTAACTTTGTCATGATTCAAATAATTGTAAGAAATAACTTTTACAAAGTTTTCTAACACTTCATATTAATTAGGGTTAATCAATTTCATTATTTTATTAAATCACTACCAAACCAATAACAAAGACAAAGACTGATAAGGATGCGAAGAATGATGTATTGCATTTTATGAAACAATTTTTTTCCAATTCTACATTATATTGTCATTATTATAATTAACACTCAACTGTTCGTTACCACAATTTATCCCAACGTGATTATCTATGTAAGGTACAAATTAGTGTTTGTGTTAAGTAATGGTGTATTATACATTGCATCTCATGTGTTTAGTCATAATGTTATAACTTTGTGTCCATGTATTAATTACTAGTATTTGTGATTTAATTTGAAGTCTGACTTATCCAAAGAGTGATTTTGAGGATAATTTTATAGCATTTGTTCGCTATAGGTAATAGTAATAAGCTAATAAGTAGCATTTGTACTCCTACTGTGTGAAGTAGATTTGTAATGAATTATACAACAATATTTATTTTCTAATAAGTCTTGCCATTTTTATTATGAATATGCCAAAATACCATATAATTTTTAAATAGATTGATCTGTTTTTAAATTTTTCAAAAGTCGAAAGAATGATGCCAGCCTCTGCATTGTAATAATTTGTTATCTGGAAGTTACTATACTGCATAATACAGTAATATCAAAAAGGAAATTCTGTTTACACAACCATTGGGGTGTGATGGAAGGTATTTCACC
>DWDX01000311.1:0-29675 GCA_018245675.1 Agara michaeli
ATAAAATATTAAGTATGAACGATAATGTCCCACTGACCACTGAGACAATCCGCTCTAGCTATACTTGCCGAGTTTGGTTATCGTTTCTTTTGGTGGTCAAAAGTTTTAAACATGAGACTGTAGAAAACTTCACAATATTGTATATTACATTCTAAAGTGGATTGAACAGATATAGACTAGTGACGAAACAGTTTTCGGGAATTTTTAGTTCAGAAGTAGAAATATATCATGTTCGATATCATATCTTCTGTCACATATCATCGATGAGATTATGTTGCTTATTTTTTTTTCAATTCACCCATAGATGACGCTATAATGAGGGACTACCAAGAAGTGATAATAAAGTTCGTGAAGATTATAGAGAAACACCCGGAAATATATGACGCTAGTTTGGATACTTACAGGACTCGGCACGCAGATGCGGCCTGGGAAAAAATAGCAGAAACCGTAAGAACTGAACTTAATGAGGAATGCACAGGTGCGTGCAGGCGAATATTTTTACGTATTATCTATATATCTCCTACACGTGTGTCCATCGATTTTTCATCATCATAGTCAACTTGTATTGCTTAAGAGGCCAGGAATGCTGCTGTCATTCTTATTACGTACCCAATCGTTCTTGAATGGGCTAGGCCAGGGGTTCCCAAACTTTCTCACATCGCGGCGCACTTGGTGGTATAGTATTTTGTCTTGACGCCCCTTAGCTACTCTAAATAGGCTACAATTTGTTATACTAGGAAGATAGGCGCAAAAATTAAAACATCCACAAAATGAACCGAGTTTTTATTTATATGTGGAGACACAGAAATACATTGGTTATTTAAGAAAAATAGGAAATAAAATACAGTGGCAAACTTAATTAATGTGACGGAAGTTATGTTTTTCAAAAATGGAAAGCTGAAAAAACTCGTGGTGCCCCCTATACTCGGTTAGCTTGGTTCCTCCTTGGCTATGCCATTATTATTTTTTTCATTGACTAGATATTCTCATTTGTTGTTGCAGTTGATGAAATTAAAGCAAAATGGAAAGGAATAAGATCTTCTTACAATCGGTTCAGAAATAAACTTCACAGACTCAGTCCATCAATAAAAGGAGCGCCACGCAAGAAATACTATCTCTATGATTCATTAGAATTTTTAGAACCACATACAAAATCGAAAGGGTAAGTTATATTAGTAATAATAATAATATCTTCTGACAAGGTCACGATCGTGTCTGAACTTCATTAGGGAGTGCCTGTTTCAGGGTAACAAGACCGTAAACCAAGTATAGTATTTCTTTAATAAAATACCAATCAATTTATACTCAAAAATATCAATTAAACAAAACTCCCAGCGATACTGCATACTTACAATAAATTAAATTTTAAAAACACTTCGCATGACCAATCACTTTGATGTGTGCTCTATCTCTATCTCGCTGATAATAACTTCGGGAATGTTCGGCTATCCTCGGAAGATATCATGTTTAACAATCCAGAATAACTAACACATTTTTATGCCTCTAGTAGCAGAAAGTATAGGGTTTTCATATAAACTTATGAAACTCTTTCAACTCGCTTAATTCGGTCACTTAACAAAATTCGTTCTTAGTTGACGGCTCCTACCTACATGCCGAATTTCCATAAGTCAAATGGATTTCATATTTCGTGTTAAGTTATTCAAGGAGTGAATGACCTTTTGTTTTATATGTTTATATTATAACACATATTATATATGTAGATATTCTTACACCCAGACACTCATGACATATTTAACAAACAATTCCCAGTTTAGTAGTTAGTTTCGCTAACCACAAGACAAGCGCACCAACCAATCAATAAATAATAGTTTCCTATTTTAGTAAATATTTCGTAATATATGTTTACGTTATATTCTCGTAATATAATATTATACAAAAGATTTGTTTGCTTTTGTTTGCTTAACTTTTTAATGTCAAAGTATTTACGAAAATCTTTTTAAGGACTACTATTAGTGCAACAGAGCAAATATTTGAAGATTGCGGCAATTGTTCTAATAGCGACGATGACGATAAGTCTCGGGAAGATTACGATCTCGAAGCGGATAATTGGGGAATAAAGATAAAACCTGAACTCTCAGATTTACGCAATGATGCACTTATTACACCAGACGTATTAAACTTTGAAGTGGAACACGCAAATCCCTCTATAATAAACCATCAAACAGTAGATGTGTTTCAACCAAGCAAATCTGACAACAATAAAGCGCAAAAGCGAAAGCATGAAGACGTGGTTCGTAGTGATGATAACACGGCAGGTGAAGATTTACAGTTTTTTAAAAGTATTTTACCAGATATCAAAGGATTTACAGCTAAGGAAAAGCGGAAGCTAAAAATGGGAATTCTCAGTTTGATTGATGAAATTGAAGACAGCCGTAAGCAATCCAGACCATCGCTTGAAGTCACTAGTACAAAGTCTAGTACGTAATGGAACATAATTTTTTATTAAATATAGAAATGTTGTTTTTTTAATATTCCAATGGTGCCTTTTTTAAGTTTAAGTTTGCGGAATAGGCGACTGGGGTGCAAAATTAAAGTATGATATTATTTTCCTTTTACTTGGAACCTAATACATTTCTCGAGTACTTTATTTAAATTGTTTAAGTAAGGCTTCGTAAAAAGTGTGTTATGTTTTTTTTTCATTCTTTCAAACATTTTTGACCACACATCGAATCTGTGGGGAAGGGAATATATTAGTAATATTACATAAATACGGCTATGAATAATAAAAAAAGTTTCTGTCACTTATCACGGTACAAGTAAAGCATATTACGAGCATGTCTTCAGTCCTAAATAAAATCATAATGAAAGTTTCAGCATATTCGTATACAAATAAGAATGATTTTATTGATAATATAATAAAGCTAGCGCAGGCAGAGTCCACTAAGACCGCACGGATAACACACTGTTTAATTTACATGAAAATGAGATCCGGGGATATTCCTGGAACCGCGCTCCGTCTTCTGAAGCGTCTTTTGTTTAAACATTACGACCTAGTACGAGGCGTCGCTAATCCTCAGTCCAAATTATTTTGTCATAGATTTTTCGAAGTTATAATAGGTATATTTTTTTACAAGCTATAATTGTGGCTGATCTTAGAAGAACTCTGTCTGATAACTAAATATGGCTACTGTAAGCATTTAAGTATGCTGCTTCTGTAAAGAATGATAAATAAAACAAAATAAAATGGGGAATTAAATTAATGATTATCATAAGAGTTTTCTTAAAAAAGGAGGAGATTGCTATGGTCTTCCCCTTCATTAGCCTCTGTCAGGAGTTGCTTCGGAAACTATCCTATCCTATCCTATAATACGGGCACCTTAGTAATTTTCTCCACGTGTTCAATGTGCCAGGGTGCAAACACGAGATAATCAGGTTCACGCTTCTTAAAGTTTCAGCTGAGGCTTCGTATGAATTCAAATTTTGTAGGAAATTATGCTATCCGAGGAATGACTGATTGTATCAGCAAATCGTCATATTTATCGACCAGACAAGGCCCTAAGCCCAGCGCAGGGTGCACCGATACCACACGTATAACACACGGTCTCATTTGCATGGAAATGAGACCCGGGAACATTCTCGAAGGCGCCCTCCGTCTTCCATACCCTCCTTTGCTTAATTACTACGACGACGTATACAGTGACGGCGCTTACATCCAATCCTCTCTGTAAAATCGTCTGTACTTATTCTTAACACTTAATCTGCAATTTTTTCGTAATGAGAGTATATATACCTATAGATGGAGTTATGAGACACGATACAGGAAATGTAGGTATTTTAAAAATCGTTAATATTATCTACCATTTTTAATTATAATTAAGTAATTTTCAAAATACTATAATAGGAAGTAAAAGAACTGGGTACTATGAATTAAGAAGCAACACTGGCGATTATTCTGTTGGTATTTTAATGATTTAACCGCAATATACCTTAAACTGGTATGTAGGCTTACCTAATAATAAACTTACGTAATCTGCAATTTGCATTATCCGAAACTAATACGCTCTGTAACCGTACGAAATATATCTATGTATTACTGTTCTAATTACAGTAATGGTGTTAGACCGACAGCGGAGTCAGGGGATGGTGGGTGGAGGCGTTCACGTGCTCTGAAATACTGATGCGATATGTTGACCGGCGGCCGCCTGTACGATAATTACATAACCTGTGCTTTATGGGGGGACATTAATTAGTTGAAAGCAACTAAGCAGTCATTTCTTTACCCGTAAGTTCGATTTCACTACCACTCAACGGTTGGACTGTTAAAACAAGTTTCTAATTAATGATAGCACAGTGCTTTCGTTAATGACATGAATTTTGGTAATTAAATTCGGTGATTGAAAGTTTAAGGTTCCATTTACAAGCCATTTAGTTGAACTCCTAGTAAACATAGTGACGAAAGATGGTGAAGCTGCGACTTACTATTTGCGTGCGAATCTATTATGTAGGATGTATATGGCGTGTCGCTTTGAGCTTTATGTGTATACTTTATGTGTACGTTATTGTAAATGTAACATTATGTTACATTACATATTAAATATTTACATTAGTAGGACGTTTATATTCTTCCATTATTGTACTGTTCATGTACGTACGTTAGATATTGAAACATTTTATAGTAAAAAACAAGATTTCCGTACTTGTGTATATTCATAAACAAAATGGACGTCACATTTTCGTTCCGAGTTACGCCCGTGCCTTTTGTATTTTGTGTAATATTTTTCGTTATAAGTATCTTTCATTTGCGGTATTCGTTTATCCTTTAAATGGACAGCTGAGGGCATTGCGGAGTTCGCTGAGCAGCGGGAGGTTAAAACAAAAGTCTTGTCCGAGTGCCAAAGTATTTAATAGGTTACGTTATTGATCTCATCCAGATACTTATGTATATAACTTCAATTTCAGCTCAAATAATCTTTAGTACCTACATGACGCGTATTTCGAAAAATAATCTGAATAAAAAAAAAACCCATGGAATTGTTTACAAAATCAATGCAATCGTTAATTTTTCAAATGCGGAAATTTTATAGGCCTTTACTAAGAAGATACGGAAGGAGTAAAAAAATATTTGTGTAAAAAATGTCCAGCTACTATTCAAGTTATAATATAATAACTGTTGTAGTGTAACATTTTATTGAAAATTTACCGTAATCAGTAAACTATCGGTAAAATTAGAAACATATGTACGAGTATGTGGATTTATTAGTCTGGTCGAGAGTGTGCTGCATTACTCATGCCCTCGCGGTCTCGACATGATCACGGTTCACCAAGTAATCCAAATATCGACTATTCTATTCTATTCATCGTCTAAGCTATTTCTGGATAAATTCTCGTTACGTGAAAATAAGACAATGTCTATTTTTTTTCTCCAGAGACAATTTTTACATATACAACCGTTCGAAAGCTTTTCAGATATAGCCATTGTTTGGTATATGGAGAAGATTTTTTTATTCATTTTCCATACTATATTATTATTTGTGCAGCATAACGTGAAGCACAATTTGTTTTAATAGACATATCATTGATATTTCAAAAATACTCGTAAATAAAAACATGTTTTCTACCTGCCTATTTCATATCTGCTATGAACACAGACATTTCATAACATAGCCTTCAGTATATCCTAATTTGTTTGCCACGAACCCTTATAAAGGGCTTGCTTCATCTCGTGGGTGTAATACACATTATTATTTATAACAAGTTACACAGTTCCGTATTACGGGTATGAATCTTGTATCTTCTGCCTTGTAAGTGGTTTGTGAAACTATAACTATTAATAACATTATACGGTATGCTTGCTCGGCGACTAAATAATAGTTAACTTTAAAGCTAGTCTGAAGTTAAGTCCATCGTAGGTACTTATTTATTAATGATCATTCTACATTAAATTAATTTAAACAAACATAAAGGTTATTGTACATCGTTATTAAAAACGAGATGTTATTCTATGCAATGAGTTGAGCGAAAGCAAGAACAATAGCAAAGAATAATATCTATTTATAATTAATAACACAGCTAACTCTTCATTTAGTTTTGTATGACATTACAAATTGAACTTTAAACACTACAAATTGATTCCAAACTAGATAGAGCGCACACACACAGACCTATATGTTTTGTCCTGTGTGGGAACCGAACCTTAAACTCCGACTTAATAGACAAGTTGATTTACTGGGCCAACGACCCAAAATACTAAAGTATATTAATAAAAGTGTATGACATATCTTATTATGTTGTCAGTGCTGCCCCTATATATATAGCTGCACCCCAATCTGAGACAGGACTGAAGTTTTATTTGAGATTAGATACAGACTAAGTTGGATAAGATACAGACTATATAGACTAAGTTAGAATGCCTCATGTCTTACTACTTACCTATCAACACAGTCATCTCAGAAATATTTATCGCCTCTTAAACTCTGTTACAGACCGAACTATCTTCATGTAATTTTAGTACAGTTCAGTAGCAATTTTGAACTCTAAAGTTTCTACCTACACAGGAATCTTGTTAAAAGTCATCCAGAGAAAGGCATGTGAATGCTCAGGTCCGGTAGATACGTGATAAGTAGGTGCGTTCAAATAGTGCAGTAAAGTTACAGTCTCCATAAGATCTGAGTTAGCGGGAGGGTCTTTTTACAGGGCCAAAGTATTGTTATATATTCCAATAACTATAAATGCAGATTGCCAGACATAGGGGTTATGGCCACCCCATTAGTCTGATGTTTTAACCCCTTTTAAGGCTTCGACGATACTTAACAATTATTATTCGACAAGCGGGATCGACTGCTAACGTTCCCTCAGAAGTATGGAAATGATTGCAATCTACAACGTTCAGCGTTCAACAATAATAATAATGAGTTTCATGAAGTGATTATACACAGTTAATGTAACACTTGTATTGTTGTGTTGTAATCGATGTCCAGTGGAAGCGTGGTCTCCCTGGGCGCGGTAGAGTGCGGAACCGGTCGGCGGACGATGTCCTGGCATTCCCGGTTTGCGTTCAGTGCGCTCTAGCCTCTCGCCGACTTTCGGAATAGATATTTGATGCTAACTCTGCTAGCTTCTCATTGTTTGATTTCATGAATTATCTTTTAAGTTCTCAGACCCTGTTGTGCCGACTCATTAAAAACTAAATTTCCAAATTAGGTAACGATGTTTAGTGGTTGCAATTCCGAGTAAAAATGTCTTAACATTGAAGTTATTGTTATTATGTAATGATCGATAGTAGTAGTAGCCAGTAGGTATTTCATTTGTTTAAGTACTACATATACACAGAAATTGAGGACTGATAGATTTGGTCGGGATGAATAGAAATTTTCCTATAGTTCTTTTTTCAAGAACTCGTCCTCAGTAGAGTATTAATAACGCTGCGGTAAAAGTCTCTGGTTGGAATGCTTGTGAAAGTGGTCGTATTAAAATTTGTATTTATACAAAATATTGAATTATTTTACAGTTAAGTGATTCGGCATAGACACTATATCAGAACCTTATGACATCTGGATTTTCCCAATAAGGGTTCCCCTTTTTTAAGCTGGCAACATTTTGACGGCTCCTCGAGTGTTGCTAGTGTCTATAATGAATGGTCACCGCTTTGCTGTTTTGCTAGGAAAAGTTTATATAAATAAAAATTGGTTCGTGACCAATAAAGTAGAATAATTAAAATATGATAGAAACCTGTGTCCAGGGTAGGTCTGTGGCGGTAATATAGCGACGTTTTTTTTCGCTGCTAAGAAAAAGTTCTTCGGGTTCGATGGGTGTGGTAAACGACTTCTTCATTTGGCCAGTTATATGTACAGGTGTGACTGATGTTAGGTATAAACACTAATACAAATCCAGTATCCTATTAGGCATATTATGAATGCGATTTGATAGATTTAGATACTTCTATTCTATAGTATAAGAAGGTTAATACACTGCTACTTTAAACAATTCTTGTGACACCGAAATATTGCTGTAATATTTGACTGAATTATTAACTTTGTTCATTTTCATCAAATCGCCGCTGAATCGCTTTACTTGGTCCAGATGATTTTAGATATGCCAGCAGCAACAAGGATAGAGGATTTTAAATGCAACTGGTTCGAAAAAGACAACATTTTCCTTTTCCAAGAATAAAGTATCCTACGATTTTCTCACTTCATTCGAAAATATGTCTTAAGGTATAACGAAATAAAGAATATTTTCCATTGCTTTACTAGTACAGATGTAATCTTTCTCATCTAAACAATGTTGAGCTACACATTTTTATTTGTGAGGATAGAAAGAGAAGCAATGTGCATAGATAGGAAGTGGGAGAGGGATAGCCACATTTAACATTTATATTCTGGGTACGTGTAAGTTTCAGGCAACGGTCGCCGTGAAACTCGTAAATGGGAAAAAAGCAACAACGGAGAACTCAACCGCCTGTAGTGAAGTGAAACGCTAAAAAAATTTATCACGTCTAATATTTATATACAAAAACTGTAGTCTTAATTAAAATGAATAAATCTAACTCTATGTCGGCATATTAATAGCCTAATTTCATCTTAAATTTCTCTAATACTCTCTAATAGCAAGTCTCTTTCTTAATGTTGTCCAAATTGCCATTCTTCTCGAGAATAATTGCAAACAGCCGCAGTTTATTTTTATGGTACGTACTTTCATATTTTAAACGTGTGATGCAATTTTACACATTTTACAGTAAAGTGAGCGCAATATAAACAAACTTATGTACAAAGAAATGTTAACACCTTATGCCTCAAAATCCATTGTTGACGAATAATAAATGCGAAGGCTGATTTACACACAGACATGAGTCAACTTCATTGTGCACGGAGCCAATTAATAAATCGGATCACGTCTGATAAGTGTCACGAGTGAAGTAAGAATTATATCTGCCGATGACAAGCCATTGTCATATACAGTTCGCCACCAAAGTGTTTCAAGGCAGATTTACAACGAGTAAGCTACTGTCTACTGTACTGGCCGAGTTATTAGTCGGTTTTATTGACAAGTCACGCTATATGGGTAGAGGTGCGGTGCTCTCATAAAAACAATGGAAAGTCATCCATGCCTTTTCAACTGAGTTTATATGAGGTTAGAGTTTATTTGAGGTCGATCGTAATCCTGGATATTGTTAGGTCTGGATGGAAAGGACTAATTGCTTTATATGTAAAAACTTCGTAATAAGAGCCAATTTAATTCATTAGCTGTACTATCCACGATAACTCTCTAAGGTAACTATTTTAATATTTTCTCTTATCACACTGACATAGCTAATATGTGCCACATAAGTGATCAGTATACATACATTTTAAAGACAAAAGACCAAAATTTAAATGATTTAAGAGAAAAATTGAATTGAATAAGAGAGTGATGATGAGAGTACTTATTTAATATAAATGTGCCACTCTGAAGACATATTCTTATTGAGCGAAAATACAATCATGTATGTAAATCACACTAACGATAAAGCCTCAATCGTTATATCATTTAATAAATCTTGTTCCAATCTTGATAAGATGACTTTTCACAAATCGTTTAAGTACTTCATTGTAATATAGAATCATACATCACGTATCTTAATAGGTTTCCTATTTTTCTGCACTATTAACGTCGACGACAGTAACATATAGGTTTCATAAAATGGTAATTGTGATTAACAAGCAAAATTTGATTATAGAAATATTTTTATCGATAAACAATTAAGTGTGTGTTTGCGCACATCACTAGCCACTCGTCATCAGAGCACGAGCCACGTTGATATTTCCACGTAGATTTCACTCCGTAAAACCTTTGCCGTTTATTTTTATATACATTTTTGGTTGGCACATCTCTTTTTATTCAAGATCACTCCAATATCGCGCGAACTTTCGCAAGCTGTGAACTTTTCAAATGTTTTATTTAAATACATTCGAGTCAAAGCGGTGTCGCGTGTTTGCAACAATTGGAGAAATGACCAATTCTTTGGTAACGAAGTTACTCGTTGGACTTATTATACTAGATAATATATGCTGAAAACGTTCATGTTTACATCACGTACGAATTAGTATCGTAAACATTGTATTACATTAGTAACAAGACGGCTAGTTCTAAAGATAAATATAATGTTAGGTATTATATTGGGTTGTCATAAAATAGTTAATTCTTACTAGGCTCTAAAGCGGTTTGGATTTTGGATAGCAACACATTCGAAACTGTATTTGCATTGTAAATAGGGTTGCCATGGATAGTATAATTCGAATTTGCATAATCAGTAGTTATATTAACACGTAACTCTCGAATCATTAAACAATGTGTACTAGTCCATCAATTTTCGTTTCTTACTCAAGCCTTATATAATGATGCACTGATTTCGTCAACGCAGCGACTGCCGGCAAATTGTCATTACGTAAAGAGAAAGCTTCTTTAGAATAACTTAATATTGCAGGCCACGTGCCATATTATTATATCATTTTTATCACTGCAATAAATGTCGAAATCTCATAGTATTTTTGCTTTTTAATTTAAATCGCTTTATATACCCATAAATTCGAGATTGTCGGAGGGTCGGTGGAAGTTAAGAACGAGCTAGTTAAACTGTTACTGGATTATTAAATCGTTGACTTAGCATCTAGACTTCTATACCATCGTTTCTCGCCCCCTGGCGGGTCGCGTTTGTTATTAATGGTGTCGTAATCCGTTGGAAAAATTAGACCTGTATACATGAAAATTGTTTATTAAAGTAATGAATTTTAATGTAGTTATATAAAATTATATTATATTACCATGTAATAACTATACTAAAAAATAAACTTACAGCTTACTTACAATATCATTGTAATATTTTTTTTGTGTGTGGCGGCAGGGTGATGAGTTGTTGAATGTTTGAGAAACAATGATCTAGATGGTGGCATATGAAATGTATTGGAAACTTCATCTAAAAAAAAACAAAGTGTAACTATGAGGCATTTTTAAAAAGTTACCTTTCCCGTCCCTAATGTGAATAAAGTCAAGGTCATACAAACATTACCTTAGGCTATACAAAAATGCGGGCATATACAATTGAACTTGAACACATAATAACTTTAATCAGCACTTGGCATCTTGCAAAACATTCCTGCTAAGGTGAAATTTCTCGTATTATAAAGGTTACATTTTCTTATTATATTTTTATCCTTCGACCTTCTGATCGAACCTCTTAAATTGTTGTGCACAACAAGTTAGGATTAAGAATTATTTGTTTTTCCAATGCAATTTTGTATTTAGTTTTTTTTATCTCCTCAAGCATTCACGTCAAGTTACAATAGAGTACGTATTATAATTATGAAAAAAATGATATAATGAAACAAAACCTTAAAAGACAATGACACGTGTAATAAATAATAATCATTATTGTTATTTACAAGACCGTGTGTTAATACTGGCGTGGAAGTTGAAACGAAGCAGCTTCGCCACTCTTCGGAATGTGCGCTGATTCACTGATATCTGTGAAGTCAAGCTGGGTATATTATTAAACTGCTAAATACGACAACTGACTCGATAACATCATACTTAGATAACTACACGTGAGAATAACTGATGTAGAATTGATACCTGTAAATAGCTCGCTTTATAAACAGAATTCATTATCTAAGACATATGTAACACATATACATATTATGTACATACATATGAAGGTATATTCAAACGCGCTACTACATATTTTTTCTGCAAAACCTAGAGTAATTGACGTTATCTTTATAAATATTTAATAATATTGTTTTGTTATTTCGCACTGCGTAATGTTTCGGAGTATAGGTACGTAAAAGATAGTCTTAACGATAATTTAAATATGGTGAAATAGTTAAAGAAGGAGTGAAAAGTAGAAGTAGGAAGAGAACAATAGTTATTACGAATTTACCACAGCGTCTACTTAGAATTATCAAATCTTTAATTTTCTGAAACAGCGTCAACATTTCTAAGGCAGCATATTAGAGAATTGGACAAGAATACGAGTAAGTGCCTCATATAATTATCAACTTAATTAAAAATTTTAAAAATAACCGTACACTAGCCTTGCTAACAATTCGGTACTAAGCAGACCTCAAAAATAGTTGAGCATCTGAAGACGAGATAAAATTGTATCCGGTCATTGTGAGTCAGATGTCGCGTAAGGCGGGCCGCACGAGATAATTTCACCTGACCTCTGCCAGTTCATTGACTGCGAGTGCGGCCTGCATAGTGGTATACGCATGTCTAGCTACTTTGGTGGTGTAAGTTAGAGGTTATGTCGTACGGTGTGCAAAGGAAGTAACCAGGGTTATTTCACTATAAACAGACTTATGGAAAAGAAATATCCTAGCATACATATGATTATTTTGGCAATATTAATCAATCAGATTTTTTAGTATTTTGTTCAATAGGTACTTAAATTTATTTTTCATTTTGTTGGACTGTTCAAGAATGTTTCCAATAGTCGTCATATGTTTAAATTTTATCTGCATTTTCATGGTCAATGTTACAAGTGGTTCTTTTTTTATCTCACCTATTCGGTTAACATTAATGCTATATTTGGGATAGCTAATTGGAAACACCTTTACTGTCATGAGTGCCGAATATGTAGAGCTCAAGACAATACAACCTAAGAATATCTTGTTTATAAAATACTAGCCTTTGCCGGCGACTTCGTCCCGCACACAAATGTTCTTATACATATAAACCGTCCTCTTCAATCACTCTATCTATTTAAAAAAACCGCATCAAAATCCGTTGCGTAGTTTTAAAGATTTAAGCATACATAGGGACATAGAAAGCGACTGTTTTATACTATGTAGTGATGAATAATAAAGGCATTTTTTAAATTTTACATTTATATTTATTCCATATTTAAATTATTTATATACAGTCGAAAGCTCTTATAACTTGCGCCATGCTATATCTAACCGAGAGCCTACTGTGTATAAAGTGTTTCGATGTATAAAGAAGATGTAGAAACAAGGAGGAAATTTATCTCGAAGTGAGTGGGTGTGATAATACTAACGCTGTATCTACTGGGGCGTTAGTTATTGTTCTTTTCTAATGACGCGGACTCGGCTAGCCAGTCGTGTTAGCCGAGGACAAGAAGCCTATGTTATCAAGAAGTCTATGTTATCAAATTTTAATAAAAAATTTACAGTTTGGTAGTTCAGAGCACAGATACAATGTTATTAATTGTCATGCTTAATACTGTAATGGTACCGCCTAAGAAGCGCCTAACACTAATAGCCTTAATAAATATCTAATATATATATGACGTAACTGAATATACCCGCGATTGTAACAAATAGTATCAATCGCTCAAGAATGATCAAGTACCGTAAAGCCATTTCTTAGAATAAGGATATTGATTCACATTTTGAGCCATATTAAACTGTCGGTTAGCATCATATTTAACGTATAATTTACGATCAGTTACACCTCAATTTAAAGGTATGATTCAGTGAACGAAGCAGTGAGTTACACTTTATAGATTCAACAACGTTAAGTGCTTTCTGACTCAGCAGTATGGTTTTAATCTGAACCGAATAAATAGAATTGGCTCTGAAAACATCAATTAAGTGAAGAAATGTCTACTCAAGATCTAAAATGATAAATCTTAGTACCTGTTTCGCTGACCTGCTTCACCGCAAGTTTGTAAACAAACGGCGATATACGATTTCTCGCTCAAACAATAACCAAGCACAAACACCAAGCAAACACAAACCAAATAACCAACCGCGTTTCTTATCCAATCCTGCCTAAAAATAACAACGCCTACCTATGTTACTGTATGCCGGTCTGGAAGACCTCTTGCAATTGGGTGCCCTACGTGCTATACCATAATATAGAGGAGGAGATTCTAAGTCATAACTTAGAATGCAACCTTACAGCTTAGGTACAGATGTACCGACATGAACTGCATCGATCTTCAATCGATTGTCATTGGACACTTGTAATTTTTTGTCAAACCAAACTATACATGGGGCCCTTAAACCTATTCATTCAAGAAAACTCTGTTTTGCCGCTAAAGTTGCTCTTTACTCTTTCTTACTGAAACAAGTCGTTATTCATTAGTCTCCATCTTAAGTGCTATAAAATATAAGTCTATGCGCTAATTTTGTATATACGTACTGAGCACAGTCTTTGACGGTATCTTAGTGCAATGGAATTCATTATTTTTAGTTCTATTTGCCGAGAACTTGCCTTGGTATTTGTTAGCTTCACCATATGGTTGCAATTTATATGCAAAGATACTTAGGAACTATCGGGATCTTTTGAGGAATTTAAGTGCGGGATACGTTAAATGTGAATGTTCTTTTTCATTGTTAGTTTGATTTGGATTGAGGAAAAATTAATCGAGCAATGGAAATACGATGTTTAAGTAAAACTGCATATACTAATTGGCCAATGTGGCACACTCGTATTCTTGACACGAACTCCATGTTTTTATCTTATATCTTACAAGTAATCAAAGTGTGAATTTTACGATTCCTTAATGCAATAAAATACAACTCTCTCCAGTATTACGACCGTTTCAATAGTTTTTCCTCTAACCTTTACTGGCTAAGACAAGTAACAATAATACAGATATGATCTTTGCGTACATTTAACACTTATATCTGAACTTAATTGCGTAGCGACGTCTACCGGACAGGCTTCGAGTGGGCGATTATTGCCATCTCGAGTCACCATTTCAAGTTCCTCTACCGTGTGTTAACTCGTCATTGATAGTCGGCCAAGTGGTCATTCAAACTGCACTCGATTTGCAGATCGCATACTACTTAACAATTAAATTGAGTAACTTTTAACAGAATCAGGATCGCGGACTCGGTATATTTACATATCCCTGCTTAACGCTGTGCTAGTGCTGGTATTTCATTGAAGTCTTATAGTGCTGATATTATCTAAAGTATACGTAATATAATCGAAGTATTATTTACATTTTTTTTTCTATTTGCCTGCTCCCGATGTTAGAGCTATGCAGACTTTTTTGGAACACTACATTTTATTAACTACCGCCATTTTCACCATCTTAAAATTTACCCCATTGATAGCAATCGTTAAACTTTCTTTTTTTGGTAATGGGAAGGAAATCTTCAAAAGGTAAAACCAACATAGGGTTACCTGGGATTTTTACCTGCTAAAACGCCCTCGGTGGCCTTCGTTGGTGATATTCGGAGGATTTAAGGATCTCCAAAGAATCTCCAAGATCACGTAGGTACATCTCATCCCATACCATCCGGCCTTACGACAGTTATTGGGCTATTCTTGCAGATTTTACACCAGTATTGATGCGGACGATTAAATTAAATTAATTATTTGCTCTGTAACGAATACAAAATGTTTTTTTGAAATGAAAAACTTTAAGTAACGTTTGCAATAGTTTATACGAAACCAAGTGAAAGTTCGCGTGTGTTCTCTTCTTCCATAGTGCGTCGACATAAAATTATAATATGATGTAACAAATATTTTCGACTCCACCATCCTCTGTTCTATAGGCCGATGTACATAATATATTTCTGTGTACCTATGTCTCAGTTAAGTTTACGAGCGCTGTCCTTGCGAGCACTCCGTGGTAGTCCGGCAAACGACGAGCACGAAGATTTTAGATTCAATGATACAACCTTTTGCCACTTATAAAGGAAGACACATTATATTTAGAATTTCAGTTTCACTAACAAACAAAGCCTTAACATGTTTATTTTGTTTTTGTGATTGACGAATGAGAGCAATTTTTAACAACAGTATTCGTAGTTCGAGTAGAAGAGTCTCACTGTAATAATTAAACAGGTAACCAGTCACTTGTTTTGCAAATTGTGACATGTGACATTTCTTTCAGTGCAAATTGCTTTATATGTATGTATGTTAAATGCTAACCCATAAAGTTGCTATTCACAGTGAAAACTGGATCGAAGTGGTTTTACTTCCGCAGCTAAATATCGCTTAGACACGGAATTTAGCATCTTCCGATAAGATTATAGGCAAATACGAGTATAGCGATTTATCTCTACAAATATTTCAATGTCATGGCTTCTCTATTAGACTGGTATAGTGTGTATATTTACTGTGCGTGTCCTGGTAAAGTTTACGAGCGCCGTCCTGTCGAGCAGTTCGTGGCAGTCCCGCGAACGTCGGCTGCTAACATTCTGGTTTCAACGTATGAGATATTTCTTTTTTGTAACTTACACTGGACGATACATCATGTTCCCATTACCATGGTCATCTAAATACCTAACTCTTTGCTCATTTATTTTAAGCTAAAAACAAATTAATTACCAATTGATGTGTGACGAAAATGATGCTTTTCAGCAACCTGTTTAGGTTCTAAATTGTTTATTTGATACGTTTGACTCTGTATAGTCTGTGGTCGATGCCCTATCAGGTCTACTGCTGTAGTTTAGCAAACGAAATTTCTAGATTTTCCCGTTAGGTTTATACTGCATAGTTACCTTATATCATGTCGTAGGTTATGTTTATAGTCGAATACAAAACTTTATAATAAATTATTGATTATTGTATCTTACTAAGCAGTAAATAAAATAATCTAACAACTCAAAAATAATCTAACCACGTGGGACAACTTCACACACGGTTATATACATATACCTACTCCTAAACTATGCAGAGCGTGTGCTATGGTAATTCGGAAACCTGATAAATTGTAGATATACCTAGCTATAATAAAAATATATAATAAAATATAGATACATTTTTAAATGCATAATTATAAAACTATTTTAAGCTCAGACAGAAAAACATTTCATCGCAATTTTTTTTATCCTAGACGAAATACGAACCGACAACTTCTAACTTAGCAGTCGGGATTAGTAACTCCCGAACTCAGAGGCAAGTAAATAGTTTTATACACTCTCTTATATAGCTATTTCTATAAGAAACAATTCGTATTCATATTTTCCTAAAGATGAAGATATAAAAGTTTTACCGAAGACCATAATCGTAGATATACATCATAAAGTTATGATTATTGTAAGCCACAAGGTTTATGACATAAATATCAATTAACATAATTTATCGGTTTTATTGCTAGGCGCCAATACTAACAAGACACCGCTTCCGATCTCTGTTTGCTTTAACAACCGCATAATTAATGTGCAATATTTGCAACAATTTAAATAATTTATTTATTGCCACTTATAAAGACATTCATTATTCCTGGGCAAATTTATGGTGAACGCTGAGAAACGCACCGCCTCGCTTAAATAGAATTACAGATTAGTTTCTATTTAATCTGTAGGTGGTCTCAATAAAATAACAAATAAAGTGTTGTTTATTTAGAGTAAAATCGATAAATTTTGCATAATGGCTTACTATAATACTTTAAATGATCTCTTTCTTTACCATCGCCGTGTATTAGATATGCGCGTGTCCATAAACGGAAGATTGTTGACAATTTGAATTTTTATGAATGACAACGAACTGAATTGTGAACTATAGAAATATATCTCTTGCATTTCAATCATGGTGACCTTCTAGTTAATTGTCTCGTTGCTATCACGAAGCGATAACGTATTTACTATTATAATATAATCTATTGGTGTATTAGTTAATATAATCTGTAATAAGAAACGTGGATGAATTGAAAGGTGTTAGTGTTTTATGCTTGTTTTAATACGTACTTGTATATTAAATTGCGGCATGTATTTCCTTACCAATGTTTTTTAAACAAAGACTGAACTCCTCGTGTTAAATAACAATCCCATTTTAATCCCATAATGATTTCAAATGTTCAGCCTTCTCCAGGGAAGCGATAACCGACATACCGGTAATAACTAGTATTTACTTCACATACTGTAGTTATTGATTTTGAATGCGTATTACTTTGGTTTTTCAGTTTATAAAACATTAAAATTCCTTCCGTGCTACTTCTCAGAATCAACGGAGATTCTAATAGAGATAATGTATATGTATTGACAGCTTGTTTGACTAGCAGTCTATGGTAATTAATGATAATGATCTAAAATATCGGTAGAACAGAATGAGTCCAACAAATTTAACTTAGTTTTTAATTTCCAGTCATTTTATAGTGTTATTGATAGTCTTGGAGGTCAGCTATATAGTGATATATTATGACAGTCGCTTTCGATGAAACATTAATTATTATTTCCTCTTTAAGCTCATGTACTTATTACAATACATATACAATATTTAGATTAATATCTTCAATTTCGAACAATAAATCAAGGGCAATATCACGCGTTATTACGATTTTTAATTTACCCTAGCCACATTAATCCTCATATATTGTATCTTTCGCATTTTTCGAATAACTCGAAAATTAACACACAGAAAAAAAATGTTACAGAATTATATACAATAATTGCAGCGGTTATTCTCTTTGATACAAGAACGGCGAAAACGATTAAATTTAAAAATTAATTTAATGAACTGCGGTCAACTTTCGGCCACCGGGCGACCGTTAGTGTGTCCATATAATATAATTACTCAGCGAACATATCGAGCAGCTCGCGGCACGCTACACATGCGAGCGGCAGCGCGTGCCGCTAGGACTCGCCGCGAGACGCGACACCTCGCCGAGAACCTGTTTGATTGTTTACAAATACGCGTTTTACATTGACGCTTGTATTTACCTACATTTTCTTAGACATCCCAAATCGAATAATCAATATAAACAATGCCGCAGTTGCGATTTTTCAGATACTACGACCATAGGATTTAAAACTGTATCATATCTCTATAGTCCACATTTTAATGACAAAATAAATTAATAACCGGCCTCACACAAGACCGGATACAATAGTCTCTACGTTGTGTTTAACTGTTCACTTTAAATTGTCGGAAAAACAATGCAAGTAATACATTAACTAGCAACGTGAGATCTACATTGAACTTGCGTTTTAATGATACCGTTATCATTAGCTAATCTAACCATTGAAACTACAGATACTTAATTTGGTATTCGATAGCTAATTGAGTAATTTCACATGCTGACATTTACGTCTTATCTATTCGCGGATGGCTGTCCATAGTTTTTATTGATTTGCTGTTCATTAACAGTATACTTTATGTTCATTTATTGATATGTAAAAAGTACGATTGTTATGGGAAAAAAATGTTCCGCTATCACTAATAACCCTGTTAATAATTAAGAATTGCGTAGTTTACGAGTACTTTTATGCTACACTACACTTCATATTTTTATATGAATTATCTATGAAATCTTTATGTAAATTAAATGAGATGGAGGAAACCGCGTTACTTGCGGATCGCGCGTAGTGCTTTGATAACGATCCTGTGGACCTGTTCAGTTGTATTTCCGCATCGCCGCCTTAACTAAGAGTAAGTATTTCGTTTACCTTTATAATGAGTTTTGATAGATAAAAATTTTGAAAAAGTGTGCTATGGCTTTATTTCAATAAATTAAAAGTTATTAAATACTCGACCCGTAAAACTTCAAAACATAAATAACATTAATAAGTTAAAAACAAAGTTAGAAAAATGTCGATTGACAAATGTTATTACTGAATCTATGAATTTTTAACGGACATGAATATGCAATTTTTATTCTCTTTTTATTACTTGTTAAATGAAACGATGGAATATTTATTAATAAGTTGATGCTAGAACTAAAGAATAAGATAGATAGAACTTAAAAATCTAGTGTCTAGTTTCTCAAAGGCATAAATCTATTTGTTGTATGAAGAATTCATTTCATTGTGTGAGTCTGAAGCTTTCTGAGTCTACGTTGTGTAGTACACAAACATACTGTATAATCCTCGTTCCCAACTAATCTATAAACCAGCCCGTTAAAAGATTTTTGATTCTTACAATTATCTGTAATTATAATTAATTATAAATACATATTCTATTCCTAAAAATATGTCTTATTTTTTAACCTGTCAGTTTATAGCCCTGCGTGCTAAATTGATCTTAAATTGGTAATTTTGCAATAGACATGTACATTCTTTTAGTTATTTATCTAAAATAAGTTAATGAGGTCACGTTGTTGACTGCCCTATTGCGAAGATTTATGGCTGCACGATCACCATTGGTGTTTATGCTTTTAATCAACATTTCGCGTCTATTACAAGGAGGTTAATGGTAATATGGTATACATGAAGTGTGTGATGTCGAAAGAAATAAGTTATTATTTTATAAATTACTCTACCGATTTAAGGTTAATTTTCTTGTCAAGCGAACACATACTGTAAACAACAATTCGTAAGCGAAGTAGATTTGTGAACTGAGAAAAATCCATGGAGACATTGGGGCCCATGGCTGGGCAGTTGTGCTTTTCCTCATTTGGAAGATAATAGCGATTTAGAGGAAATACGGTGTTGAAATGTATAAAACTAATTTGGGTACAGAAACGTAATCTAGTAAATTTATTTAAAGACTTGGAGGAGGGTTCTACGAGTCAATGTAATTCAAACAAGATTCAGCTTCGCGTCGCTTCTGACATCGGCCGCGACTAATTGCCCGATAAGTCGTCGATTCGCGTCTCGTTTTAATAAGGTGCGCTGTGCGCTTGTACGTGTGGCTACCGATGGAATGCCACGGTCATGCATCGTAGTGTGAGGGCAACACCGGTGTGTGAGAATGACGTCTGCCGCACGGTTCCTCGGCCAGTATACAAAGACCTACTCCACCGTTCACACCGCTATAACTCTCGGAATTTGCGGAGAAACAAGATGGTCATTGGAAGCTCAAGTTTCCCTGGACGGGTTACACAGTAACTACGTGATCGTTGTTGCCACGTGAACTCATACCGCTCTCGGTGTTTGTGTGTAACCTCGATTCGGACACACTACGACGGATCATTGTGGGCATAAACACGTAGTAATTCGCGAATATCATTATACTAATGAATATCTGCCTCAAGGAGGAGCAACTGTATTCGCCGTGATGTGATTAAAAATTAATCCATGCGGATGTACGAACTATTGTCATCGGGCATATGAATTTATTTTATAGATAAAATGAACATTTTTATTTGAACCATTATTATTTATTTTTTGACGCGAATTATTGATATGCCCGGTAACAAAAGTGCGAAGGAATTGGCTCGGGTAACAAAGGGCTCACTTTATGTTACTGTTCGCGCCGTATATGCGAGCTTTTCCCACGGTTTGCCTGTGTGTCCCACCTCCCTACCCACATCTGCCTCCCGCAATAGCCAGGGTTGGGAAAATAAAATAATTGTTACAAAACGAAAAAAAATTATCCGTTAATCACATTTTAGAATGCAGATGTTAAGTAGCTATCAAAGTATATCTCAAGTATTTGTCACTCTTCCGATTACACATCCGCATGATAATCATATGAGGTTATTCAATCTGTGATTACACTAAATACCAATATAACTGAACACCAGTGTGTTATAGCCGTAGACAATGCAATTAGAGACTATACGTAACCAATTATGTCCCACATAACTATGTCATTATATTAGTAAATAGTTTAAACTACATTCGATGTATACCTAATTATTGACTCTACATTCGTCCGTCCGACAATTGGAGAAAGCTTGAAGTGAATTTCACTACGCTGCCGCAAAACGATTTAACAGAGATATTCGCGAATGTCGTAAACGAATAAAAGTCAGTTCAATTGTCTGTCGCATTCCAACGCTACGACTCTACTATGTACCGTTGAGTTTATTGTCTGTTTACTTCAGGTGCCAACCCTAAGATTGGCCAATGTTTGTAGTTCAGTACGGGTTTAGCATTCAAAGTGGCATCATCCTCCCGCGACATTATACTTTCATATTTATTGCGAAAACGCCTTATGTCACATATTCTAAAAAGGCAACTGTACCCATTTGACAAAAACTCTGATATCCAATCAACTGCGCAACATTGATTTTATTTTATTAGTTAACGATTTAATTATTTGTGTAATACAGATGCATGAGTTAACATTTATGTAGGTTCTCATTCGTATTTGTAAATTTTTGAAGAGTTACTTAAGTATTTGAATTTAGCGAAGCATCAAAATTTGTTACACCATAGATTAATGTTTTTAGTTGTGACATCAGAGCAACTACCAGCCAAACTACTAATAATGATAAAATTGTATGGTATTATGTTAATATGGTGTGAATGATTATGATTCTATCGCGAATGATTTATCGCTTATCGTTTATCTCTCAGCCTTTTCAGACTCGGCGCTAACATAAAAATGTCAAACTATCAACGAAGTCAAAAAGTTATTTAAAATAAGTTAAGAAATTCCTATATTTTCTAATAATTTTATAAATATCTTATAAAAGAGCCTAACAATTATATTTGTTAAGACTTGAATATGAAAGTTTACGTTCTTGGCATGTAATAAGCGTGTACAAACAGAAATATTCAATCCAATAATGTACTTAAATAGAGTTTTATAAAGGATCTATCCTGGCCTAATTCCAACTTCTGTAGTTGCGTAAACATAAATTCGTAAGCATGCGTCTATACGATCCAAACGTAAGCAGATACATTTATCAATATAGATATATGTATGTACAAATAAAATTAATTTGAGGGGGAACGACTCGGGTCGTCTCGTGCGTTATTTTCGTCGCCACCTTACGCGTCGACAATTATTCGGGAATTTCGAAAGATCACCCTGGAGCGGCGGTCGTTGCCTCCTCTGACTAATTCTTTTGTTTTTGGTTTGATCACTTCGAGATGACTTAAGGATAAAGTGCACAAATTGTTGAGCCAATATAGTTTTAGTTGTATTATTATAACAATCATGTATATGTATATGAGAAAGTATGGAAGGTTCAATTGTTTTCACATGTCGATGAATGAATGCGATGTAATGTTTCAAGTGGCATTATAGTCTCAGTACATTTATGAATCCATGCTCCTCGTCACTCAAGTAAGATTGATAAATATTTAAATGTTTACGATCTCCAAAGAGATAATATCGCGTTCGGCAAATTGCAGACGGAAGGTCCCGTTTAATATCGATTCGAATCGCTAAATTCGATTCGAGTAGCCGACACGTAATATCGATCTGGCGCAACGCGTACCTACACGCCACGAGTAATTTGGATGCTGCTAATTATAGGTGCTATTGCGGTTATAATAAGATCTTCTCAACTTCCCAGAAACGAGGCCGCCCGCTTTATTAATATTTATCCGATACACGCCGAATGCTCAGTCCCAAGCTAACTGACGCAGTCAAAGAAAACATGCCGGCCAGAAATAAAGTCGTAAAGTGCCGGAACGATTTCGATCGATATTCTCACTATACATACATGTATCTGGTTGTAACTGCACAAAAAACTATCGATGAAACGGCGAATGAAGAGAACGATACGTTTTATCGATTGACACGAGTTTTTTTATCATAAGCGTATAGTAAACTTGTCACATTTTTATTCTATGTAAAATCCGTATAACACAGAATAAATATATTTTTAATGTAGCAGTATTTATGTTCATTTAATTAAACATACCCTTAAATTGCGACTAAATTAGAAATAGACAGTCAGTAATTTTTAACCTTCAATATATGGTAACTCCTAAAAAATATATTCTGTTACATTTTATTTCTCTCTTTCCTAATTATGTTTATAAATAACAAAAATTATTTCAATTGAGTGAGTTTTATGATAATAAAAATTGCAAGTAATATACAGCAGAAAACTAATCAGGCAATGCACACGATATTCCGAAGTGGCATTTAGTAGAACATTGCCTGTCTGCGAAGCGCCCTGTCAAGGAGATATTATTAGCTATCGAACACTAAAACTTAAAAGATTGCTCTCACTGCAGTTATGCTGTTATCATTTTATAGTTTTGGAAATTTCTTGCTACTCATGAAATATTTTTAAAGAGTTGATAGAATATTTAAAATTAATAAGGTTGTTATGTTTTATATACAGTACTTTTCTTAGATGATAGTTATTATTAATCAGGAGGTATCCGAATGCTCTATACGAATTTTATTTCACTTATATTTCCCATCGACTGCTTTTTTCTTCCATAACAAAATTCGATTTATAAAATTTGTTAGTTGTTAAGCTATTCGAAACGATTATCCAATTGTAAGATAATTCCGTTCTATCACGTAACTTGATTAGCATAAAATTGTATGAAATTCGAAATTTGAAATTGCGATGCATTTGCAGATTAATCGTTCGCCTTCGGCTTCCGTAGAAGCTGAAGCGCACGCGCATATCGCACAGACACGCAACACATTTCGGTAACGAATGACAGACGTGCCTTCCGGTGAAGTAAAATTCCTCATCAATTGCTATAAATTTTTATAACAGTTATTGTTTTGTAAAAAAATTATGCAGTGAATAATAGTTTGACCACATTGAATAGAAAGGAAAATTTATCGTTAAGTGCCGTGATACAATTATTTATTAGGTATATTGAAGAAGAATGAAAAAAATACAACCAAATTCAAATTTAGTTCGGTTTGATGATTTTATTGCTGCAACGAAACTTATAAATCTTTATTCAACTACTAATTCTAATGTAGATTAGCAGTGATGTTGCTCTGTAACTTCAATGTACACATTGTTGTAAGTGTACAGATAATATAATATCTATTGAAACGCTGTTCAACACATTAACAATAGCTGCGTGAAACTAGTAACAGATGCCAATTTACATACCCTATGTATTTCACATCCCCATATGGGTTTCCGTATTATAGGTAAATATTTCGTGATTGATGTTTAAATGTTCATTGTTGGTATTATAATATGCGGCGCGCGGTCGTCGGTACTGGACGCGCTGGCCACTTGCCAACACTCCGGCCTCAAATTGATTTTGCCACTGTTGTAACAAAACTCTTTGCCCGATGTAGTAGGGCTGTTAATTAATATACATTTGCTATGGAAAATTATATAATTTTTATTGATACGTTATATATTTCAGTACTATTGTAAAAGTATCGTCCACATATGTTACCACTTCTACTACAATATGTACCGAAAGGTCTAATGTTACATTAATAATAATAATAAACAATTATTAAAATTTGCTCACATGGCTATCTTATTTCAAATTAGGCAATTAAATGCCACTGTTCTGGTAACCGACAACTGATAAACACTGATATATACGTACTTACGTATATAATTACGAAATTATATTGTTTGCAACCTAACACACCAAATAAGTGTGCTCATCACAAAAATGTTAGACTTGGGTGGGAATCGAACCCACTATTTTCGGTTTAACTGTCAGGGTCTTTACCAGAAAACCAATAGGCGAGTTAAATATTAGTTCTTCTCCGTGGGTTGCTCGAGACATAGAAGTCATTGTCATAGGACGTGACATTCTGGCTGCGGCTCTGGTGATGCGTCTCCACCGAAACAGGTAGCATTCCAATTTTACAATGGTAACAAGAACTGAATAATGATGTAATATCCATTTATAAATAAATTTAATTAACTCAAGATGTCAGCATTAATGTGAGTCTGCACAAGTTAATTACTAATAAAGTATCCATACATTATAATATCACTGAGATACAGCATTAAATTGAATATACCATTGAAGTAATGTATGATGTAATCAGTATTTTTTTTGTAACATTATCATGTATGTTATGCAATATTGTTGTTGTTCATGTAATATTTCTATTCATAAATAGTAAATGCAATTTACTAAGATATACAATATTGCGGGAGGAACTTACGCGATGATACAGTTTGAACTTTTATCTGCGATGCCTAGCATAGTCGTAACCTAAGACCCCTTGCACGTCTGGCTTGCCGCCAGTTTACTTTGGTTTATATTGCTTCCACCTCTCAGTTCACATGCTTTTACGTATAAGTTGCAAATATATCTGAAATTAGCGCTTTTAAAAAGCTATCAATCCTCATACCATTGAGTTGAGGTACTCGTAAATACGGAAACTATATATGATTGCTGATGCAATAAGGGATATTGATGGAAGTATATTCAGAATAACACCGAAGAGCATATGTTTAAAGGCCTAGTTTAGGCCTATGTGTGAACTGTAATCTAAGTCTTTGTTACAGAAAATTGATGATGATAAGATGGGAATCTAAGTTGTTCTAACTTGCTGCAAACGGGAAAACGTTTGAAGGCTATCTCGCGAACGCACTAAAGTACGAGCTGATTTGGCTGCATCCACAGTTGTAGCCTGAAATACAACTTAAGCACTATTTGCCAGTGAAATTTGGGCTTTATTAACAACTCATGTCCCATGCTCAACAAAGGGATGACAAAATAATATCGTTTAGCTTTGTTTAAAAAAACTCTTTGGGATATATTTTTTTTATTTTGCAACATGTCGTTGCTTCTGGTTTCAAGTTCATTACTCTGTAGATATAGTACAAAACTTTTTGATTCTGTTTAAACTAATTGGTGATACTGAGCTTCCGAAAGAGATTCATAAATTATGTTGCTAAGATATACAGGCTGCATGTATTGGTGCTCTTCGGGTGTCGTAGCAAGCTTATTTCCACTGGCCGTATGCCAACAGTCTCCGCTTGAAATTGCTTTTACTATACACTGTAGCAATGATATCATGGCACTGTACGGGATACCCGAGCTTGATATGTGCATATCCCATCTTGTGTAGGACAAAACGCCGCGAGCTTGTATACCCTACTTTTATGTTTGAAAGCGGATAAGCATCTGCTTAATCGCCACGCGTTGACTGATCGAGTCTCTCTGTTTGTCATGTTCTTTAACAATGCCTAAGATCATAGAATTATAATTAAATACTATAAATTGTAAAGTTATTAGCTCTGATAATTATATAGTCTTTTATTAAATGAGTCAAGAATTTGCAGCCACAAATTAAATATGAACAAAGCTTGGTGACTTCAAGACTCTTTTGTATCATTAAGTATTACAGAACAGTGTCTTCTCAATCTTTCTATCTCTCCTTTTTCCTTGATTTTTAATTTTTTGTTCTCTGAACATAAAAGGCACTGTTTTGGTGATTTTGAACATATGAATGGTATCCCAACAAACATCCTCCAAAAAACAACAACAAACTCCTTAACAAAATGCGAAAGCCTAGAGCATTAAGCAGGTCCAATATGTTAACAAATTGGACAAAATTGTTTATTAATTTGTAATATAGAGTCATTAAACTATTTCTACGACTAATTTAATTTAAAAAATTGGAGTCGCTTAAAATCGTTTCTATATAAATGTAATAATTTTTATTTAAGTATTATCCAGTAGTTGTACGTAGGTCCCCTTTTTGTGGAACATCTTGGTAACAGCAAGGACTTATTGCCTTAAAATGTTCCGTTGCAACTTCTGCTTCCCCAACGCAGCGTATAATCTCGTGCCAAGTGCAAGTTGTTTTTCCTGTTTTATACAAAATACAGATGTGTATTGCGGCAAATATATTACTATCACGGAGAGAATTAATTTGCTAATGTTATAAAAAAAAAATTAAGCTATTTCCTCTTGTTGTTTCAATATTTTGACGTTTTTCTATGTATAAAGTGTTCCGACTATATATTTCAGAGAATAGTCCAGTAGTTTATATTTTTAGACACAATTTTATAATACACTGCACCAAAATCTTCGCTTAGTCCTGAGAAAGCAGTCTAAACTTGAATGTAACTCTATAACAACTCTAATATAACAAACAAAACTGAAGGTGCGCGTCCGATCATTACCGTCCCGAATTCCAATGACCCATTTGATCCACTCCTTTTCTTTTTCGCCTCGAATTTAATCAAATTATAGGTTGAGCCATATTATAATATTTCAATACTGTTCGACCGATATCGTTTGTGGAATTTTAGCTTTTTATTATTCAATTCCTTTTTAGATAATTTGGATTGTCTAGACGGAACAAAAAATTCTAAAGGGGTTTTATATTCTTACGGAGTGCTTTAAACGGTTAAAGACAAGAATTCTTATTGACTCAGCGTTGTAGGATAAGTGTAAGACAAGTTTATTAATGACGGTTATTTAAATTCGAATACAATGTAAGCAAAAATAATATTGTACCTAGAAGTGCACATAAATAGAGTAATTTTAGCGTTTGCGTGGAAGGAAAAAAAAATTTAATCAGAGGCACACAAAAAATTTAAATTCAGAGCTTTTTTCAGGCGAATAAAGTAATAATGACTAAGCGTATAGTGTATCATGCCCTAATGTAACAACACTCTCTCTATTCAATATGATAAGCGAGACGAGGACGGACTTTCATGGCATTTTCATCTCTCGACACAGACGTGATGGAACAAATAAATGAATATAATACTAAAAATCCAGCATTTGTGGTCCATTATTGGAAAATCAACTCCATACGGACAACAACAGGGTTCAGATTTTCAGTGATAGGTCAAACTTTTTAGAATTCCTGAGGTAAAAAAATGAGAATGCAATTTAATATCGACCCAATACGTCCGCTAATAGAGACTAAGGGAGGCCAGTGTTTTCTCCGTTTACAGCCTTTCGGAAGTGGTTCGAAGTAGTCTGTCCTTTTCAGTTTCAGTGCGGCAGGAAAGAGAAGTAGGGAGGGTGTCGCTCCCACCCTCGGGTGCGGCGGGAGGTAAAAGATTAACCCAGTTTTGTTATTTGTCCACTGTCAGTTGAGTACCTATTCACAATGCGGCCGGAGTCTGCCCTGTTGGATCCTTCGGCCGTTTAACGTAATTGTAAATGATTAATGCGTCTGTACCTCGTTGTAATAGCAACAAGAGATTGGGAACCGATGCTCTTATTTTGATTTATGACCCCACCTCAACTTGCGTACTTTGCAGTTCGATGGAATGAATAAAATACTTTCCCATGGAACAAACGATTTCACTTTACGTGCAGTCGATTACTAGGAGATCACGATTGTCACTTTATATCAGCTTTTTACGTCATGAACTATTTAAATGTTTATCAGCGGAAATAGGTTAATTAATATAAAATAAGCAATGAATTGTGCTACCCGTAATTGGAATCATTTTAAGTGGTAGTTATAGCGTCTAAACTGCTTTAGAATCTCAGTTATATAATAAGTTTTGTATTAGAGTCTGGGTCTAATAACAATTTATGGAAAAATTAAGCGTTCCTTTTATTCTTTCACATAAAATATACAGCTTTAGTTTGTTAAGCTCAATATCGTCAAGAAAAAATGAACAATTCAGGGTTTATCGAGAAATACCAACGTCACAACGAAAAATACTAATTAACGTAGAGAAATGCGCAAGCAGTTTTAACCCTGGGTAATTTTCGTTTCAATTTCCACACCTTTTTCTATTTCTTTAGCCTTTGCAAGTTTACGCATTCCTTTGTTTTAGAGATTAAGGGAGGTAATTAGTGGAAAAGGGAAAACCGTATTTAATTTCTTGGGGAACTTGTAACTATACGTTCGCATTAACTTTGCGTCTAGCTTGGCTATTTCATGTACATAAAGGAAATAACCCTTACCCTTTAGTTCCCTAAGGGCGAAGATCTTTATCTTCAAGAAAGTTATAATAATAAATAGTTTTGAAATTTTGTAGACAAATTACAAATGTTTTTGAGTTTGAATTTTCCTTACTTTATGTTAACTCATAAATTTAGATCGTTGCCATACGTAAGAATAATATTATAATGCGTAAAAAGGTATTACCTACGGTCTCAAACACCATTTTTCATTTCAGGTTAAACGTTCTTTTACCATATGAATTTCTACTTGTTTTATATTCAATACAATAAACGTTGGTCGGGCGGTTGCTAGCGCGACTGCCGATCGGGAAGTCCTGGGTTCAAATCCCGGGTTGGGTACTGTTGGAT